>MU380409.1:0-45973 GCA_022495085.1 Xylaria sp. FL1042
ATATATATTTTAAGCTTTATTATTATATATATAAATATATAACTTTTAATTAAGCATTAGTTTTATTAATAACTAAATATTTAATTAATAATATTAATATATATATATATAAAACTATTTAATTTATTATTATATAATAATTAATTTAATTAAATTAATTTATTATATTAAAATTATTTTTTATTAAAACTAAATAATAACTTAAATAAAAACTTTATTTTATTAAATTTATTTACTAATATAAAATAAAATCTTATAACTTTAAATAATTAAATAAACGCTATATAATTTAGTTTTTTTTATAAAAAGTTTTATTTTTTATTAACTTTTTTAACTTATATATTTTAATAGTTAAAGTTAAAATTATTATTATTATTATTATTATTATATAATTAACTTTTTTGTTTGCTTTTTAATTTTATTTTAATTAACTAGTTAAGTTTTTTATATAATTAACTTTAAAAGCTTTAAAAACTTTTATATAATTAATATTAAAAGCTTATATATAAATAGCTTTTTAAAATAAAAATAATATATAGTTAGCTTTTAAAAGTAAAAATAGTATATAATTAATTTTTAAAAATAAAAATAACATATAATTAACTTTTAAAAGTAAAAATAGTATATAATTAACTTTTAAAAATAAAATTAATATATAATTAACTTTTAAAAATAAAGTTAATATATAATTAACTTTAAAACTTAATTTTAGCTTTAAAGTTAAGCTAAAAGCTTTTAATTTTTTTAAAGCTAAAATTAATAAAAAACTATTATAGTTTTGCTTTATATAGCTAATAATAATAATAATAAATTATATAAAAAAGCTTAAGCTATTAAAAAAACTTAAGCTTTTAAAAAAAAAACTTAAATTTTTAATAAAAAAATTAAAACTTTTAATAATATAAAAATATTTTATATAAATAATAAATAAGCTTAATTTTTTTTTAATAATAATATTATTATATAACTTATTATTAAAAATATTTATATTAAAAAATATTTAAAAATTAAGGTTGCTTTTAATTTTAAACTTATTAAGCTATTTTTTGTTTTACGTAGACTTAATTTTTTATATATAAATAAAAATAATCGTATAAAAAGTCCTAGTACTTTTAAAATAAAATAATCCTTTATATTTAACTAGATTTTTTATTATATAATAAAAAAAACCTAGCATAAAATATTAAAATATAATAACTTTTTATTTTACGTTTAAAATTATTATTATTTTTATATTATAAATTATATAATTAAAATAATAATAATAAACAAGCTTAATTTTATTTTATATAAAAGTTTAAAGCTAAAGTTTTTTATTTTTAGCTAATGCTTGCTTTAAGTAAATAAACTTTTTAAAATAATATTAGCTTAATATTATATTAAAATATTTTAAAAAAAAAAAAAAAAAATAATTATATATTTTAAATTGTTTATTATATAAAAGTTTATTTTTATTATTATATATATATAGCGATTTTTAAATATTAATTTAAATTTTAATTGCTAAATATTATTATAATTATTATATAAGTTCTTGCCGATTTTTTTTTAAAATTTTTAAATTTTATTTCTTTTATATAATAGTTTTTTTAATATAATTAATACGTTTATATTTAATTAATACTAAAATTATATAACCTTTAAAATTAATTTTATATTTATATATATATAAAAGGTTTTTAATTAAATAAGTTAATAAACGCGTTAAATTTAAATTAGCGTTAAAAAATATAACTTAAAAAAAAGCTTACGATTTAGCTATTATATAAAAGTTTTAAAAAAAAGCTAAAGATTTTTTTATTATATAATAATATTTTACTTTTATATAAAAATCTTAAAATAAATTTTGTTTATTATTATTTAAAATTTTAATAAAATTAAGTTAAAAAAATAAACAGCTAAAGCAAGCATTAATTTTAAAATATAATTTATAAAATTTATTATATATATAACCTTTAAAATTATTAAAATAATATTTTTTTATAAATAAAAAACTTGTTATTTTATTATATAAAATAAAAAATAATTATATAAAAAAGAAAATAATTATATAAAAAAAAAATAGTTATATAAAAAAAATTTTATTTATTTTATTTATTTTAGTTATATAATTTAATTTAGCTATAATATTTATTATAATATATAATATTTTTATATTAAATATTTATATTATATATTTATAAAACTAATTATATAAAAAATATATATATATAATTATATATTTATTTATACTTGCATTTAAAAAATAAGTTATATGTTTAATTAATTATATATATATTTTAATTTTTTTTTTTTTTTAAATTTTCTTTTTTTTTTTTTTTTTTTTTTAATAATAACAACAATAATAATAGTAGCACTAGCACTAGCACTAGCACTAATACTATTATTACTACTACTACTATTATAATAATATTTATATTATTAAATTTTATTTTAAACTTTAATTATATAATAAATATTAATTTTTTTATATAAATAATACCTTTGTTTTTATTTCTGCTATTATTATTTTTTTTTATAAAAAATAATAGTTAGCTTTATATTATTATAATATATTTTAACGCGTTATATTAACTTTACTTAATTAAAATTTTATTATTATATATAAGCAAGTTATTATAATATAAGTTTAATTAATATAACTAAGCTATATTAATGCTTTTTTAATTTAGTTAAAAAAAATAGCTGCTAATATAACTTATTTTATATGCTATTATATAATAAGCACGTTAATTAATAAGCTAGTATAGCTATTTTTAATATATATATAATTGCTTAGCTATTTTAATAGCTGCTGCAGCAATTATAAATAATAAAACTATAAGTTTTATTATTTTATATAAAATAAGCCTAATAATAATAATAATAATAATAATAATAACTTATTTTTTTTTTTTTATTAAAAAAAAGTAGCAGCAGCTAAATTATTAGTTTAGTTATATAGCTAGCAGCTTAGTCGCTAATTTTATTTTTATAAAATAAATAAGTATATATTTTTATTTTTTATATAATTATTATATAATAATATTATTATATAAAAAGCAATAAAACCATAAAACTACTAGATAATAATAAAACCGCTATATAATAATAAGACCGCTATATAATAATAAAACTAAAACGCTAATAATGCTTAAATAAGCAGAGGCATTAAAACAATTACTAGGTATTTTTACGTAGTGTTTTAAGTTAATAACCTGCCGTATAATTACGCTAGTAAAGCTAAGACCTAGTAAATAATTAATTTATTGCTTTGTATAATTGATTTTATTTTTGTTATATTTTATGTTTTATGTTTTGTGTTTTACGTTTTATATTTTACGTTTTGCGTTTTTGTTTTGTCTGAAGTGGTCCCACTGGCCCTCCATACCATACCGCCAACGACCGATTGTGCTCAGGAAGAAGTGCAGGTCTATACCCCGGGCTGATTTCCAATGTTCTTTTTACCCCAATGCCTATTCATACGATCGCTATCAAGCTGGTGCTCACTAACAAGTTTCCGATTCATGTCAGTATGTTTAATGAATACCAGGGTCAGAAAAAGGAGGAGCACCGAGACTCCAAGCCAGGTCGCAAAAACGATTTGAAACCCAAACTTATATGCATCATAGATGGCATCCTTTCGCGGACCATCAGGAAGTGCGTGCAAGGTAGGAATGTAAGTGTCGGCATGATCAGCTATTTCCGTTGGCAGGCCCTCCCATCCTAGTTTCAGCTTGAGAACATTCTGGAACGTGGCTGCGCCAGTGCCCACACCAATGGCGATGCCAAGCTGTCGGACGAAGGTATACATTGCTGAAGCAGCACCCTCATCCCCCAGCTTGCACATAGCCTGTGTGGCGAAGTTCTGTGAGGTGAGAATAATCCCATGGCTTATTCCAACTATCAGTAAGGTGATGACCCAGACAGGTTTGCTATCGTTCACGCGCCAGGCGACATATATTGCCATACCGACAGATCCCAGGAACCAGCCTATCCAAATGGCCCATCGGAAGTTGTTGAATCGGGTCATGAGACGTCCAGTTACGATTCCAGATAGTGCGAAGCCCAGGAGGATTGGAAGCAAGGCCACACCGGTATTAGTGGGATTGTACTCCTTAACAGATTCGAAGTAGAACGGAATACTAATACAAGGTTAGTAAGCTCTGTGTGGGAGGTTTAAGTTCGCATGGCATAGGGCTCTTACTAGTAAAGAGTCCCGTACAGCTAGATATAAGCAGAGTTGTTAGGCCAGCCTGGTCAATGAGAAGTTGGGAGCCAAATGAGATGGCACGTACCATAAGACCCTGCATACCTCCAGCAATATACGCAACGATGGAGCTGTGGTCGTGAAAAAGGGCCTTGCGGAGGAAAGGAAACTTTGCGACGTAGGCTTCGTAGATTACCGTAGCGATTACGCCTATAATGCCTAGAATCAAGGGTGCAAGAGTAGCTGCACTACTCCAAGGGTGCTAGGCCTCGTTAGCATTGACAGGCCACTCGGGGAAATACCACTTGAAATTTCCGTACCTGTATGCCACCCCACGAGATGGCGACTAAGAAAGAGGTTATTGAGCCGGTAAATACGAACATTCCCACCCAGTCGATTCTGCTGAGTTTCTCTTGTACTGTGGTTTTCTTCGGTCGCAAAGTGAGAAGGTAGGGAACAGCAACTAGGCCGAACCCGAGAATGGGGAACATGAGATAGAAAATCCATCGCCAAGTCGTCCTCTGTGCGATGATACCGCCAATAATAGGTCCCAAAGAGAGGCCGACAGCCCAAGCAGCAAGAGTGACACCATACCACTTTGGTCGCCATCTTAACGGTACGAAGTCGGTTTGGGTGACCAAACTTATGATGTGTATGCCACCTCCACCAACACCTTGGATGCAACGGCCGACTAACATCACAGCAATGTTGTGTGCAGTGCAGCAGAGTATAGTGCCAATAGTAAATATAACGATCGCAAATGTGAGGCAAACTGGGCGGCCGACCAATTCGCTGATGGAGGATATAATCGGCATAGAGACGGCATTCACGAGGAGGTAAGAGGTTCCGATCCAGAACGCTTGGGTAGTTGTTCCCCCAATATCTTGAACAATGGCCTATCAACAAGTTAGTGGAGGCCCCAATATACGTGTTTCTTAGCGGAACTTAGTTACGGTCAGACTGGTGACGATGATTGTTGCGTCAAGTGAGACGATGAGGTTGAGAAAGGCAAGAGTGAAGATAATAGCTTTTTCATGCTTCGAAGGTTTCCACTCTACTATTGGTTCATTCTCGTCCCTTCCGCTCATCGATTGATTGAGTTCCATATCGTTGATGTTAGGAGAGCCCGGCTTTAGTAGATGGTTATCCTCAGAGGAGGTCATCGTAAGTTCCTTGGGTTGTAAAGAAGAAATAATGGGAAAGGCTGACAGGATTCCGAGGAGAAGAGGACGACTTGTTTACTACGGAAATTGATAAGATAAACCTCCTACCAGACCAGTTTACATAGAACCAAAGGTTGGGGAGAGGAGACAACAGAGAGTTTGTTTGTCACACTATCGTGAGTCATATGATCCGTTTGCTCGGTGACATAGGTCCACATCATGTATAAATACCAATCGATTTCCCCTTGTATGACATATAATAGAATAGGCAAACAAAACTTCTGAATACACAGCCGGAGATCCCTTGACTGGGGGGTACACTGGACCACTTCCTGGAGCTGAGCGCATACCACATTGGCACGATGTAGTTTTATGTCCCCAACGCGATTGGTAGGGTAATTATACCCTTCTGTATAACCAGCCGAGTATTATTCTGTGGGGTGGGCATCCTTCACGTGTAGCAGGTGAATCATCAGACAAATTCGATCTACAACTCTTGCCCGCCATATGGTGTAAAGCCTGTCAGAGCTTTTCAAGCGGTGACACCCTCGAGAACCTGTTGTCCCACGAACGGTTCCCTCCACCTCGGTGTTATAGGCGAGAACAAACACCCCCCTTCCCCCCCCCCCGCCCCCAAAGGGGAAATATAAGCAACTCTACTTCGTCAAGTGGGCGCAGCAATCAAGAACTGACGCATGCTTAAAACTATCCCTATTTGGTTCTCCTCTCCACTATATACATGTTCGTTGTTTTAAGTTCGAGATTATGATACACCAATCATTTATCGTGATTGTATGTAATTCAAACACTTTCAGAAGATACAGTTTATCATTATAGGCATGGCCAATGACAAGACCTTACTTGGCGCAAAGTATAACTTGCAAATACTCATGTGATGATACGAGTTAAACCTTCCACTAGTTAGCAGTGTAAAGGTAAGGTATGAGGATCTAACCCCCCGATGCTCGTCTCACGAGTACATACGTTTCGAATGAATACATACCGGATTCATTGCGGTCGTATCCAAGTTTAAGCCACTAAGTGGCGTCTAGAGGTTACGCTCCCAACAAACCTGACTGCTTATCAGTGTCAGGGACAAGGGTTGCAGGAGGGTAGAAGTGACCTAGTAGGGTGGTCATAGCTTATGTATTGTCTATATAATGGTTGGGTTTCCCCCTAAATCTAGAGAGGAGACCTAGGAATCAATAATATTTGAGCCCTACCCCTATATTTACACTCACCAGTGACCTGCTAGTGACCTAACTTCACTCTGGATACCAAATACCCTGACAATCAGACGCACATTCATGTGAAGCGACGCTGATACGTTGAATAGAAGTCCAAGGAAAGCAGAGAGTGTAACATCCAACAAGATGCCAAGGAGTTGAAATGGTTGGGGAATGAGCAACGAAGGTATTATTCTACTAATATGAGTAATTAGACTTAGTCACATATAGTTAGCTCTCTTATTATATTGATAGCCTGCCCTCATATCGGGTTCGATTCGTCCTACAGAACATTTCTTCTCTTCTCCTCAATTTGATTTCTAGTGGCCATTCATGAATATCTAATTGGATTTGGAAGAACCAGTCTGTTCTCTTCACCATGGAATCTCAAACGTCCCATATTCCCGAAATTATATTGAACGGTCCCGCACTTCAGCCACCTCCTGGCGTAGTACCCGATTTTGAGCACCCTTGGAACCTCAACAGCGTAGGTCTCTTAACAAATGCGCTTTGTTTAACTTCGACCCTATTAGCTTGCAGTATCCGAGTATACAGTAAACTGTTCTGCTCTAAGAAGATCCAACTAGAGGAAGGTAAGTACACCGTCCTAAGGCCAAATCGCACTCATTGACAAGATATATATATTATAATAGTTCTCATTCTTTTCGCATTGGTTCGTTGTCTCAAATATGCCTTGATTATTTTTCACATTCATTGACCATAGCTCTACTAGGGCACTTATTTAGCAAGCATCTGGTGTTCCTACCATATTATAAGCACTAGTGGTACCTTTACTCACCAATGGAATATTCGACTCAGAGACCTGAACTCAACTCTCTATGTAAGTCGCCATGGATGTGCAACTTTTCTTTCTGTACCCGAGTAGCCGGATGCTAATAATAAATGCTCTTGCTAGATTCACCATCTCGCTATCAACTTTCTGGCAGTCTCTCTAGGCCTCAGCAAAGCCGCCATCCTCCTAGAATGGACTCGAATCTTTGTTCCACATGGCACCCGTAACTTGTTTTACTGGGTGTACAAAGCTCTCTTAGCTATGGTCTGTTTGATTTACATCGCCTTCATCGTTACCGAGAACTTATCCTGCATTCCACATGAGAAGATTTGGGACCGAACAATCCTAAGTGGTTACTGTATTGACGATAAAATCTATCATATTCCGGGGGCTTTGATTAGTCCATTGTGCATTTTGATAATCTTGATCCTAGCGCAAAGGGCGATTTGGAAATTGCAAATGTCTCGCAATAACAAGATTGGTGTTTCTCTCGTATTTCTTGTTGGGGTCCTGTAAGTTCCCAAGTTTCGATTTCAAGTCGCCTAAACAATTAATAAGAGAATCTCTAGGTCACTAGGGGCGTCCATAGCCCGCACAGTTGCGACCTTCAAATTTTTGATGTCCGAAGACAAGACTCATACAATCGGCGCGGCGTACCTCTGGACATTGGTGGAGTTAACATTTGCTTTCCTCGCCTTTTGTGCCCCTACAGCACCAAGGGCATACGCAAATAGGCGACTAATAATTAATTTTATGGTACATCTCGTGACGTGTGTCGGAACATACATAAGACGAAGTGCCTCTGGGACGAGAGCACGATCATGGCTATCTCCAGCACCATCGTCAATAGAACTCGGAAGCCGGAATGCCCCAAAGATATACCACGAGATTGAGGACACCAAGGCATCGTTAGTCAGTCCTCAAACTACGAATTCACATTATCATGAGCCCATGTCTGCGCCAGCACTCTCGAACCCGAATATGAAAGCTATGATCGTCAAAGAACCCTACGGCGTCGTATTTTCCGTTGCTTCTTGGTGAGTCCCATAGAATGAGCTTAATTGCGGTGGCCTTCTCGGCAGAGGGTAGAAGGCTAGGACGCAGGGGTAGACTGACAAATTCAAGGAACTCCCCCTATATTCTAGGCATGCGTTCAACTATCCTCCCCATTGCGGCTGGTAACACGGTTGTACTGAAAGGCTCTGAACTATCGCCTCGCTGCTTCTCGGCTATTGCGTCAGTACTTCTTAAGGCCGGTCTCCCCGCAGGTGTGTTAAACTATATCTCTACGGATCGCGGCCGAGCGCACGATGTGACCGAGGCCATTATATCTCATCGTGAAGTAAAGAAGTTAAACTTCACTGGGAGTATCGCCGTTGGTAGGATCGTCTCGGAGCTGGCCGCGCGCCATCTAAAGCCAGTGCTACTTGAACTCGGTGGACAGGCATCCGCTATTGTTTGGGAAGACGCTGACTTGGACCTCGCTGTGACGGAATGTGTTGCCGGATCCTTCATGTACGCGGGACAGTGTTGCATGTCCACAGACAAAGTCATACTGCACAAGACGATCCGTGATGAGTTCATGCAGAAGCTAATTTCTGCTATCAAGACCGAATTCCCATCAGCTGATGAGGCAAGACTTATGATCCAGCCTAGTGGGAAAGATAAAGTAATCGCACTACTTGAGGATGCCGAGCGAAAGGGGGCTGTAATCACTTCCCCAACTTTGGAGGGGAAATGTACGACCAGTCTCGATCATGATCCGACGCGGCTAGAGCCCCGTATACTGTCTGGAGTCACTCCTGATATGAATATCTATCAGCAGGAGAATTTTGGACCTACACTCAGTATCTTCGAAGTAGATACGGAAGAGGAAGCTCTTCGACTTGCGAACGATGCTGAGTGTGGCCTGTCTTCCGCCGTCTTCACGCAAGACCTACTGCGGGGATTTCGGCTTGCCGAAGAGATCGAGGCTGGTGCCGTCCACGTCAATAACATGAGCATCCATGATGAAAGTGCCCTCCCACATGGTGGTTGCAAGGCCAGCGGCTTTGGACGGTTTAATACCGAGCATGGACTTTCGGAGTGGCTGAGAACTAAGACTATTACATGGAAGAAATAGTATCATCTGTATAAGTCCAGGCCATCGATTACTCGTTTCGAGTGGTTCTTCCCCCTCACCCTCATCATTCTCACCCTATGCTTGTAAGATCTCCCGCGGGTAATATGTTCGCGGGTCATAGCCCAACACGAGACTATTAAGAGACCTCTACAAGAGTCTTACAAACCATACGAGCAACGCTGTCATAAGGTCAGCAACAAATAAAAAATATGATAGCCCAGTTGTGCCCCTAAACTTGATCCCATATTACCTGTAGAAACGGGAAGAAAAGAGAGATATATATAGGTATAAGAGTGGAGTGTATCTGTCTCGCTTACTTCAACACGATCTATAATCAATAGTGCATGGCGGTTCGGTTTCAAAACTGCGGAGACTACCACTCACGCCCTTAGAACAATCTCAGTATCGAGATCTGCTCGTACAGGTGTCAGGGGAGTCTGTCCCAGAGTGAATGGATAGCCTACGCAGTCACATAGCAGGTAGGTAGAAAGGGGATCAGTAGCCATAGGGTATATTGGTCAACATGACCCCTAGCCCTTCCAACAGGTAGTTGGGAGGAATAGCCTGAATATATAGACGAAGTCTAATAGGTATACACCAGGGTGTTACCTATTCACCTGACAACAAGGCAGAATACAGATCGACATGGCAGTTAGTAATCGTGGAAAGAATAATGTCAACTCTGCGTTTCTCGAATCTCTCCTCAAACTATGATTAATTTGCAATAATGGTCAGCCAAGCGCGGTTCTGGAATTTGGACCGAAAGGACTACCGATGAACCCTGATGAGGCACTTATATATCTTCAACAGAAAGGCCAGAACACCTGTGTCTACTGCTCTGGAGTAATATACTTCATAAATGAATTGGCGGAAACTGACGGCGGCGTATTTATAACATCCCGCTGTCATCCAGTGTGTCAACACTGCCTGCCTCACCATCGAGCACAAAAGCAGCTCTGTCCAGTTTGTCCTATCAGGGACGGATCAATGTCCCAAGATTCATTGCTACAAAGCGACATGCACACTGATTCAGGCCAACATGATAAAGCTCGGGACACAAGACTTGCTGGCCCGTACCTGTCAAAATTACTAGCGCTCTTATCTGACATTCGTCAAAACTCTGGCCACAAAAGGTATGTTCATAAAAAGTCAATTCGAGATCATATAATTACTCGTGGAATACTTCAGCGCCGTGTTCTCTTGTTAGAAGACGTTAGATCTTGTTGGTGGACTCCTTCAGAGTCAAGACATACGGCACAACATTATACACGGTTCCCTTTCCTTGTCTGATCGCGTCAAAGTGCTGAAAGATTTTAGATCGTTTACTGGCGCAAACATTCTACAAATGACACTAGGGACGGGCGCTGTCGGATGAGTAATATTATTGTCTGCTCCAGGAGTATGGGAATAGCCATTAATGATTCACAGATTAAACCTTGCGGTCGCATCACGTATATACCTATCTTTTAGAGCCGCAATGGAACCCGTCTATTGAGTGTCAAGCAATTGGAAGAGCACTTCGACTTGGCCAGACTTCACAAGTCGTCATTATCCGATACTTCATGATTGACACCATCGAAGAAGTCCGGACTCACCGTCTCCTCATCTCGGTCCGTAATCGCTGACAACTTGTAGAACAATGCCTTGTTTCGCCAAAGGAAAAAGCTTGAGTTAGCTGGTGGTGGATTTAATAAAGGGAAAGATATGCTACATGAGAGACTCCAGGCACTATTACGAGTAAGATAGCTAGGGCTAGAACATTGTGTCCCTATGTCACTAACAATTTGTAGGATGTGTTCAGCGTTGACAAGGACTTGGCATAGCAAGAGCCACACATTGACTCGCATCGCGCCAGCCTCGTCCTTCTACATCTTGGCTCAGTGCGGACCTACCACGTGAAAGACGCTGTTGATAGGCGATAGGAATCGATGGTACCCGTATAGAGCTACTCGCTTCTATACGACAGAACTCTATTAGATGGCTGGGGGAGCAAAGAGAGTGTTCCGTAGATTGAGGTAGAGGGGGCCAACTTGGCTAGGGTAGTCTACATGGGAAAATAAACTAGAGGGTTCAGATGATACGGTAGTACCGATAGGATACACTGCCATGATTTCGGTTATGAATTGGGTTTCATTATGTTCACTTTGATCGCGAGAGTCCGTATTAGTTTAACTGTTTAGCTATCCTAAGGAATGTGGGTTTTGGGCCACTTCCTGGACTAGGATATGAGTCTGTTGGGCGCACCCTCACATACCTCACTTTAATATAGTAGGGGGAGTCTCGGGAGTATTTTTTTGTAGGGAAATGCATCTTACCATGTGACTTTCAACTAGTATCACTACTGCCTCGTCTTTTGTGTGGGCCGCTGGTCGACTTGCGGATTGAGCTCGACCAAAATCAATATGGCTCCCAGCACATCACTTCTCGGTCTTTTCGGAGAGACGCTGGCTCAAAACTATCACTGCATTTATGTACATCCTTCTGTGTTATTGGTATATCAGTTATTAAACTTAGCCCGCCAGTAATTTTTGTCGTGTGATCCTGAGTTGTATCGCTGTATTGTGCACTGTTGTGTTGGATTACATCGTTTAGCAAGGTACTTGAGGCACTGCGCGTGGAAACGTTGCAGAGGTAATAGCTTACTAACTAGTAATTATTACCTTAGAGGCACTGGAACTCCAAACAGAGGACGTTAACAACGGATGCTATGCAAAGAATGGTGGAGATATCCAGGCAACAGAGTCATTCAGTGAAACCTTCATGGAATATATACGAGAATTTTTACCTCGTGATCTGAACTAGTCTCGGCATTCAGCCATGTTGTTTTCAATCGTGAATTGACCTTGAGGGATGCTGATCATTCGTACGTCCCCTCTAACTAAGATCCTACCCAGCCGCAGTTAGCGTGACAATCTACCCACTTTACGGAAATACAGTGCCGTGCTGACCCCCTAATCCGGATTTGGAGCGAGTGCTGCGCTCCTTCAACGCCACTATTGTACGCGAGTTGGCGCCTTATAAGTAGATAGATTACTGGAAGAGTATTAGAAGTGTCTAAGACGCTGTTCTACCTGGGGAAGTTGATCTGTAGATCGATTCTTCTTACCTCACGTCAGCGTGATCATTTCATCAGCCTTATGATGAAAGACACCGGATAGAGAATGCCGAATAATATAAAATGAGGCAAGTACCTTCGCGCATCCTGCTAGCTTCTTATTGATGACTAATTGAGATCACCTTGTGCTACGCGACAAGGAATCTCTGCTAATATGTTGAGTATGGACTGACATGGCTTCAGACATTCAAGACTGGCCGGATCCAGACGCGATTGCAGATATGGAGGTGCAAGAAGCGGCGTGTCATGGCGACGCGGTAGGAGGTCAAGATGCAGAGAGAGAAACGCGACGCAGTGATGCTACCGCGACCACAGACCCAGACTTGGAAAAGTCGAACCGCAGCAGTGGTTCGCATTGGGGATCGGAACCGGGATTTGAACAAATCGACGGAGACATTGAAGGTCGTGGCTATAATGAGACCACTGTCGACATCATTGCCGTCCCTTGTGTCGGCGCTTCTCCTATCGACACCTGGGCGCGAGATCCCCTCACCGAGGGCTATTTTACGTTTCCACCAACGAACGAGCTTGACAAGTTCTCAACTGTGAAGGAGCTACCTGGCAGTAGTGTGCTAACGCCCACTATCAATCGTGTTCTGCCAAAGGCTAGTCACCTTTGGATTCGCCAGGGAATAAGAAAGGAAGTGAGCAAGGCGCGAGTTATGCTTTACCGACATCGCGAACTAGCAGAGGGGATGACTCTTGAGACAGCTGCTGATGATCTTATTGAGCAAATTACGAAGACGCGTGCTGGCCTTGAGAAAGCTCGACCGATTTTCTTTATCTGTCATAGTATCGGTGGGTTAGTTGTCAAGGCAGCTCTTGTTAAGGCGTGGCAACGTGAAGACCTACGGCCCCTCGTGTATGAATGTCATGGCATCACCTTTTTCGGTCAGTTATTTCTACCATAGTCTTACATCCAAGAAACTAACCTCCTAGATAGCCACGCCGCATCGCGGTTCAAGCTACTTATCGATGCTGAATCTCAGAGAGAGTATTCAACACTTGCTTTTCCTGGAAAAGCCACTTCCGAGGTCCATTACGCATGAGCTTCGCTTAGGATATAAACCGTTACTGAAGCTTCATGATAGATTCACAGATATTGCTAGCGAACTTCGCGTTTGGACTTTCTACGAAACAGTTGACTCCCAACTTTCTGGTCTTGGGAGCTATGACTTCGACGAGGTGCATTTTAGCGCTCCGATTACTTCCATCAAATCCGGTCTTGTCGGTTCAAGAACAGAGCACGCATTATCTCTAGAGAGCGACCATGCCCACTGTGCTTCATTCGGACCTCAAAATCTCCAGATCATGCATTCGTATCTCTATTCTCTCGGGGAGGCAGTTCGTAAGGCCGAACTTCTAAGTTCCGCCTTTACACACACACCACTACGACTATCTAGTAAAGTCAAAATCGAGCTGATTGGTTTCTATGATGACCCTGACAGTGGGGTGGACCGAAACATAAGATTATACGTCTCAAAACATTACCTTGATGAGTTCCTAGAGAAGGGCCCAGAAGATTGCTTGCGAGAACGAATGAAAACCATGGCGCCCAGGGTCCGGCGAGCGATGCTTCCTCCGTCTCGACGACTCGCAGCAAGCCCACCTAGGCTGTCAGGTGCTGCAAGTGTCTGGAGCGGCGTGCGCGAGTTCGGTCAAAGAATCCTAGGCTCATCCCATTCTAGCGAGGGACCACAGAGCTCAGACCCGGATGTTCCGCATCAACCCTCTCCCGAGATTGTCGTGACCAGTCACACACCCAGGAGGCCGTCCCTTGCCGGAATGGCGTCGGAACCTTTACCGGCTGTGAATATTTCTCCAACACGAAGTAGAGGCCTGACTGTGCCTGCTTTGGGTACTCCTGGATTTTCACAGCCATCTAGTCGAAAGAGCGATGAGAGTACCCGGTCCAGCATCGACGATGTAGTCAGAAGTTTCTCTGAACCTGTTACCGAAGTTTCACCAAGGACTGAAGAGAGTCATCAAAGCCCCGAAAAAGATCAGGCTGCAGAAGAACCCCCGCATGTTGAAGTAGAAGGGACTGATGCAGTACGGAGGAGTCGGATGGAACAAGTGCGACGTGCTGCTGCGTGGCGGGATCTCACCGCTGGGTTTTCGAGGCCCGAACCTGCGAAGAGGAAATTCATGTGGATTCATCTACCTTTCAATAATCCTTACTGGGTGAAGGTAAGCAACGCTCTGGGACTTATCATAAAGAAAGCTAGCATGCTAACTTTTCATAGCGCATATTTGATAAGATTTCCGAGAGCCAGAATCGAAGCTACTCTAAGCTTCTGAGCAACGACTACTGGACTAGTAAACATGTGCAAGGTAGACGTGCGAATTGGCATGTTTCGTATGTCAAACCAGGCTGCGCATTTGTTCCTGCAGAAACAAGTCAGTTAATCAAGACAACAATAGCCTAGCAGTCAAGTGCTAATTCATGACATAGGTATTCCTCGCTCTCCCTCCCCAGGCAGCAGTGGAAGAAGCGTCAGCCCTAACAAATCCCCTGCGCATTTCTACCTCTTCATCCCATATCTTCACTACGACACTTATATCAACATTATCCAACGCCGTAATATCATTAGACGCCGGAAGAAGCACGGAAGGGCCAGGCCAGTTCCTAGCGATATTGCCGAACTAGAGTCATTGGAGTCTCGAGTGATGTGGGAGTTTATCGGGCATGACCCGCCGCTCAATGCTCGAAGAACACTGGATCAGTACGGCTATCCCGCGCTCCAAGACACTTGGGCACGAGATGATGATCAGATGTTGTATAAACTCACGCGAGAGAGAACCATGGATCCCTTAAAACGCAAGCGCGATATGTATCATACTGGAGAAGATTTGCCGAGCGCCGCTTCGCCAGCTAGTCGATTAGCTTCTGCGGCGGATAAGATGACGAAAACAGATGGCGTAGGCGCGAATGACGAAGCCGAAACGGATTCAAACGCAAATGTCGTCAATGGAAACGTACTCATGATTGACCAATTGTGGCTTTGGGCTGTTGACAACAGTAAGTGTTACCAAATACGTCGAGATGCAACAGTGCTAACTGACTAGCTACATTAATGACCTTTTTCCCGAAGCGAGAGTCTCATCCAATAGAAGGCCCCTTGTTCCAGCAAGCGGATCTGCGCAACAGTATCTACAACGAGCTGAATGGCGACCTCACGGGACGATGCGAGAATGCGTTAGATCTCGCCGCTTTCGTTACCCTTCACGCAGTGACGGTGCTTCTCGACCGGTCTGCCCACCCTGACTTGGAGATATTCCGCATTTTCGACGAGGCAATTGGAATTCTGGTAATCTCACCAACCCAGAACAGACAATGCACAGTGCTGACGGCGAACAGACCGAGAGAATGACATCTTCGCTCAAACGATTCCGGATGGAATCGTACAACAAAACCCACGACGAGTCAGACACAGACGATGACCCTGACGATAACAGAACAGAAGCCATCAAGAAGCGCCATAACCGCGAGGTTGAGCGAGCCGAGCGACAGAACCGCGAGAACACATCGGCTGTACTAGAGCTGCGCGACTTAGAAGACGAGCTACATACACTTCTCAATTTATTCACGGAACAGCAGGAAACCGTCAAATCAATGAAGCTCAGCTACGGGAAATCGGAACTGCAGGCCGCGACGGAGTGCGGACGCGAGTATCTCAAAGAAGCACTGCGGCGGTTAGAAGAATACGAGAAGCAAGCGCGCGACATGCTCACCCGCGTCGACGCTACCCGGAAGGACGTGAGTATCGCACCTAGCCACGAATGCCGAATGGCGACGAGGAGCAGTTATTAACCCCTATTCCTTTCTAGTTTGAGAAACTCCAGGAGATGATCCAGCGCCAAGCCCAGGTCGACGAAGTGCGCTGGTCACGGCTGCAAGCGGAGCTCGCGAGCTCGCAGAACCTCTCCGTGATGATCTTCACGACTTTCACCGTCATCTTCCTGCCGCTGAGTTTCTTCACGAGCCTCTTCGGCATGAACACGAAGGAATGGGGCGGGCCGGACCCCAACAACTTCATCAGTTTGAAACTCATCGGCGCCATATCGCGTGAGTTCCGCCACGCTACTTGCACCTCATCTATGCCTACCTACGTAGCATTCCTTATTCCATACTCCATAACACTAACAACGCCCCCTTAGTCCCGGCCTCGGCCTTCCTCATCGCCATCACGCTCGTCGCGGCCTTCAGCGGCCGGATGCAAGGCCTCATCAAGATGGTCTACCGGTACTTCGAGGCGTTCGAGGAGCTCTGCTATAGACCCCTCAACGCCACTGTGGATCGTCTCAAGCGGTTGAGGACGCAGTCCTCGAAGGAGTCGGCCGAGAAACGCAAGCGCATGAAAGCGCTTGAGAAGAAGCGGTTGCAGCGCGAACGCGAGCGCGGGTATGACTTCTGGGGAGCTGTCCGTGCTGAGCGGAGGAGCGAGTATGAAATTCCGGAGATGAATCGGAAACAAGCCCTACGGAGTCGAGTCCCTGGGCGTGGGACTTGGGGTAGGCTTGTGAGTGATGAGCCTCGATAGACGGTTTGCTATATGGATTGTATGTGGGATTGATTTTGTAGCGCTTGATACCCTCTTCTCATTTAGATAATGAAGAACTATCTACCTAATCATTCTATTCACACATAATAATTGTTCGCATGAGATGAATAAGAAAGATGTGCCTTGTAAGTCAAGGCGTGCTGATATATGGATTGGTTGATTGATTTCATGTTAAATTCAAAAAGACATAGGAAAACTCCAGCTACCTTTCCTTACTCACCTAATCGAACTACGAGAATTATGATCATGACAACTTGAAATCGATACAATAAAAGTGCATCAATATTATCTCCCATGCGACGTATCAAATTAAATGCACATAAACATACGACTACTCACTATTAGGTAGAAGCGGGGTTAGACTCATGATGTCACATACATACCTCCCCCATCCATCTATCACCATGCACATTCCCCATCTCCATCAGTACCTACCACAACTCCCGCGATCCCCACAAGCATTCGCAAAAAGGATAAGTGCACCACGACACAGCCCTCCCACAACAAACCTCATAAACCACACACACACACACATCACCCCACAGAATGGCCTCAGTAGACACCTCCCTCCCAACACACCCAACAGGCGCAGCAGCCACCTTCGCAGCCTCGCACGCAGCACCGCACGACCTGAAGTTATACGGCGGGTGGTTCTGCCCCTTCGTGCAGCGCGCATGGATCGTGCTACACGAAAAGAACATCCCGCACCAATACATCGAGATCAACCCATACAAAAAAGCCCCTGAATTCCTAGCGTTGAATCCGCGGGGTTTGGTGCCTACGCTCGCGGTGCCGGGTAACGAGGGCAAAGACCAGCAGGGCAAAGGAAAAGAACAGAAGCCGCTGTACGAAAGCACTATTATCTGCGAGTATCTAGACGAGGCATACGGTGGGCCGGCACTCTTACCACGTGGGGATAATGGGAATGTGAGGAGCGACGCATATGCCCGCGCGCGATGCAGGCTGTGGATCGATCACGTCGGGAGCAAGATCGTGCCGGCTTTCTACCGGGTGCTCCAACATACGCCGGGAAAAGACTACAGCATTTCCTCCGCGCGGGAGAATCTGCATTCGCACATCAAGGCCTTCGTGAGCGAGATGGAAGACGCTGGTTCCGGCCCGTGGTTCCTGGGGGAGACGTTCAGTCTCGTCGATATTGTCCTTGCGCCGTGGGCGAAGCGGCTTTTCCTCATCGATCATTATAAACCCGGGGGCGTGGGGATACCTACTGATGGCAGCGCCGGCGAGGACGAGGCTGTGTGGCGGAGGTGGAGGGTGTGGTTTGATGCTATTACGCGGAGGAAGAGTGTGCTGGATACCTGGAGCGAAGATGATATGTATGTGTTGGCGTATAGACGGTATGCCGAGGATACGACGCAGTCCGAGGTTGCGAGGGCTACGAGGAAGGGGGAGAAACTTCCCTGAAGGGGTTTGTTGGTCGTCTATACTTTCTTGTCCACACATACCACTTACTTAGTAGTATGCTATGCTATGCTATGCTATATTAACTAGGTAGGCTGAGCTATACATATACTGCAATGTCGTAATAGGTAATTGGATCTGTCGCAGTTGTGCTACGTGAGCCATGTTCCTGCAGAAGGAGGATGCCGGATGCCTCGCGTACCTGGCCGCAGCGGTGGCGGCGGCGCACGCATGTCGGCGTAAGGTGAGGTAACGACGTTAGATCGGATAACGTCAGATCACGCAGGGCTTTCGGTTGGAAATTCCCTTGTCTGGGAATTGTGTTTGGTCGTGTAATGTCTTGCTTCACGTCTTCGCTTGTTCATTCATTTTACTGGGATCATATACCTGCCTACATGGTTATTGTGTCGTACCGAAATCATGTTTGATTTGAGCGTTGCAATTACTTATACCTACCACGATTGCTCGCATTTATATGTGTAAGTATATTAGATCGTCTATGCTCTGTCCTCACACATTTACCAGCATAAGAGCAACTGGGAAAGTCAGGATATAAATCATATTTGATCTCGTAATAAACATCCGATCATATAGTGTAGTACGGACCTATCCCGTAGTGTAGGTAGTATACACACGACTCTGCCCCGGCTCCAGATCCCGGACGGCAACGAATCCGTTGGCTCTCGGCCCCCGCCGACCAGGATCAGCTCAAACAGTAGGCCGTTTCACCTTGGCCGGGCGCACTCAATGCGACTGATCTATTTCTGAACCAACGCCCTTCCTTTCTCGGCGCAGTGCTTTTGTTTTTTCTATTTTCTGCATGAGCCCATTAGCCTTGCTGCTTGCTGTCGCTGGCCACTCCCCCCCTCCTGATTGGGCTTGGGGCCGCGTCGCAGCTTGATGAGGCGTTGATTGCCTTTCATATCCCTTCATCCCTTGACCCTTACAGTTGATGATGATGTTTGCATGTCTTGCATTGCGATACTTCAGGCTTGCTAGTGTAATTGACGACTCAGATGACGCGGTTTAGCCTTTGGTGTTTTCCTGCCTCAATTCTCATCTGAGTGAGTACCTAGGTAAGCTTATACTGTAGCGTACCACAACTACTCAAAACTCACCTTCATTATTTTGAGCCGTTTCACCAATAACGCGATAAATCATGGTCATTCTAGAAAAGGAAGATCGTTTCATATCTCGTCGATATTTATATGAACGGCCGAGAAACGCCCCCTAGTTACCTGGCCACTCACGTACAGTAGAAGCAGATCCCTCGCTTTCCCCGGATTAGGAGCATCTCTCTCACCAACAATGCGTTTCCAGGATCGGCAGGTACCAGGTAGGGGTGTCTCCGACCTAGCATCTCCTTCACATGCAGCCCCTCTCATTTACCGTGATGGAAACCCGTTGGAGTCCTTGTAGTGTCGTGTGTATCCTACCATACTAGGGAGGTAGATAGTAATTGATTGATTGATTGTTAGTTACTTGTTTATAGGTGGAGGCGGGCTGTTTGTCGTGGCGGAGCGAGCGATGAGGTAACGTGTTACGACAAGCCATGCCCCTTTCTCACGATATATATTCACTCTACCTCATGTCCCTGCTTACCATCTCGGGCTCTCGTTTCTCTATCTTCAGGCCTAGGGACGCTCGGTTTACGCCGGAGTATAACAAATAGTATATCCGTACTTTCAGAGATAAGTATCAACCAGCAAAATGAAGACCACAGCATTCCTCGCCCTAGCCTGCGCAGCAGCTGCCGAGCTCCAGCTCTACTCCTTCCCAACCCCCGTGAAGCGGGACCTGTCCACAGTCACCTCCGTCGTGGCACAGATCTCAGACGCCATAACACAGCTCGACACCTCCGTCAAAGCCTTCGACAAGGACGGCAGCCAAGTACAGTCCGACGCGGCGAACCTCGTGTCCACCATCAAAGACGGAGCCGAGACCGTCGCGTCTTCAGGCTCTATATCTCTCGAAGACGCACTCGGACTACAGGACGTCGCGACACAGCTTTCCACAGCCGGACAGACACTGCTCACGGATCTACAGAGCAAGAAGGCTGAGTTCGAGGCCTCGGGGCTCTGCGATGACGTGCAGTCTACAATCAAGAGCATCGGATCCGAAGTCCAGAGTTTCGTCGACAGCGTGGTGAAACAGCTCCCCGCCGACGCACAGGACACCGCATCGCAGCTTACGAGCGGTATTTCGGCCGCGTTATCGAGTGGCGCAGACTCCTTCCAGTGCACTAGCAGTGCGACCTCCTCTTCTGCTGCGGCGGCTACTACATTGGAGACACCCACGGACGCCGCGGCGGATACATATCCCACCTCCGCCCTCGAAACTGCTAGCACTGCCTGTGCCGTCACTGTTACTATTACCGAGACCGAGGCGTGCGCGTGCAGCTCGACGAGCTCTTCGATCCCTGTGCTCACGCCGACTACGACCGTGCTGTACCCCACTGGCTCGAATTCCACGAGCATCATCCCCACGGGCGGAGCCACTACGACTACGTCTGCGTCGACGATTCCCACGGCTGGCGCTGGGGTCAACGGTGTTGGTGCTGTGGGTTTGATGGCTGGTCTTGCGGCTGCTTTGTTTGTTTAAGGAAGAGGATGACATGTCTGAATAAATGAATAAATGATGCTTGGGATTTGGGAGTTCACATAGAATGTTTGGAAATGTATATGAATAGCTTAGGATTGTGTTGACAGGGCGGGCTGGAATACCCAGGTTGATTGGCTGCACTCAGTTGTATGCTTTCACTTCCATGATACCATATATTTTAGGGGTTTATTCTCTATGCTCGAATGAATTTCATTGCTTTCTGGAGTTGTATTGTAGACTAGTGAATAGTTATGTTTTGATCTCATCTCATTTAACATGATCGATGGTTTTCGACCTGTGTAATATGAAACTTTGACTGGTTTGTTTGATAATTCACAAGTTAGTTCTTCTAGCCGTCGGAACATTCCTAGCAAATTCATTCCATTCCATCCAGGTCTTAAGCCATAACCTAAGCTACTTAAGACGTTGACGTAGGGCAAGGCGGTGGGGTGTAAGTAGGGTGTTCGCACGCGGGATGGCATCTGTTCCAGGTTAACAAATCAGTTCATTCTGGCATGAAATCCCGGGAAAGCGCTTACCCTCCGTATGTCAAGAAAGCCGTAGGAGAAGGCGAGCCGCATTCCTCAATGTAGTCTTCGCAAACACTGTATGTTAATGAGCAGCTACTGCTGCTGGTATCGCTAACACTAATGCTGGTGACAGTTGGTGTTGGGCAGGGCGGCTCGGAGTACGTGAGAGTCACGCAAGCATCGTGACATCTTGAACTCGGTTAGTTATGTGTCCCCTCTCCCATTGAGGCTGGACGGCTAAAGAAAGAAAGTCTTACGCTCCGTATGTTAGAATAGCAGTGGGAGTAGGCGATCCGCATGTTTTGAACCGGTCATCACAAATGGTTCCTGTCGAGGTGCAGCTAGGCATAGAGCCGCCGCCAGTGGGGCAGGCTGGTGCTGTGTATGTGGTTGTCACGGTTATATCATGACATCTGTGGTTCGTTAATTGAGAAAATGGAAACAGCACAGTTATGTGCATTGTCTTCTCAATTGCTCACTTACCCTCCATACCACACAGTAGCAGTAGGTGGTGTACCACAAGGCTGGGAATAATCCACGCAGATCGTTGTTCGAGTCGGGGGGACGTCAGACGTAGGGATGCACGTC
This sequence comes from Xylaria sp. FL1042, assembly GCA_022495085.1. NCBI lineage: Eukaryota > Fungi > Ascomycota > Sordariomycetes > Xylariales > Xylariaceae > Xylaria > Xylaria sp. FL1042. Next base: position 22,315 of record MU380409.1, read on the forward strand.
GTCGTCGCGGCTCCAAGACTGATTAGGGCAGAGATGAGAAGAGGTTGGAGTTGCATGATTGATGACTTAGTTATTCCAGCAAACTAGTTTCCTTCGTTCCCTGATATTCTTTGCCTACATCCGGAATCCGAAGCGATGCAATGAGAAGAGGCGCGAATTTATATTTCGCCGACGATACTTCATCTTCGCTTAGGTGAGCCAAATTTGGACGCTCCAAGGACTCACCTTTCAAACACAACGGCCACTTCTGTGATGGAATAAGCGAACACGAGCTGTCATCCTTGGCGTGCTGCACTTTCAACCTGGCGTAAACAGCCGCTGGTGAGGATTACTGGTGATGCTTACAGGGCCTAGAGCGGTCAACACGGGGACGGTATAGAACGAAGCTGCCTACGAACACAGCGAAGCCGGAGAGACAAGGTCCAGAATAGTATTAGCCTAAACTGCGTTCCAGCGGTTGAGGCATTCGCCCTGTCTGCCTCTTTGCTCTAGCTCATCTCAGCGCAGATACGACGAAACGTTGCAATGGTGAACACGTCGTATTTCTCGTGAGGGCCAAAGCTAAGTCACTGAGCTGAAGAGAAGTGGCATCTTGGCGGGAAGGCTCACCAAGTGTCGGTGTCTTGGTTTATATTGTCCGGTTCGTGGGAAGTGAGAAGTGGTGGTGCCATGTCTTAGATGGAGAGCCACAGGTTCATGCGGTGTCTAAGTATTTTACCCATTTGTGTCGAACTTTCAAAGACACATAAGATGTAGAAAGTGTAGCATGGCGATCTACACGTGTGCTCTTGACTTTTATGGCCTGTTGCAATATTCTGCAGCAATTGCGACATCAAGGAATGCGTCAAGTTTGCAGCATGTTCATGTAGATACGTACTCTAATTCGCTTACATAAACATATCGTTAGAGCCAAGATGAGAGTAATGCTCTATGCATCAATACCATGATTTTGCATATGACGGTTTTATTTCTCATCTCGGCTGCCTCCGCTCATCTGCTTCTTCCCTTTCGCAGTCTCGTGATTCTACATCCCAGCAAATGGGCTGACTCATGGAATACACAAACAACTCGCACGAGAGCTACCAGTAGCCAGCCAGCAGTTACCTATTCTGATGTTTGCAATTTGCTCTTGAAGACGTGACTAGACTAGTATCCGCCGTGCACGCCTCGGGATCCCTTCGTCAGACGGTGCACACGAGCCATTCCATTCTAATCCAATCATTCATCACATGCGAAGACGTGTGTGACGCCCTCCACTCACCACCAACCACTGTCATACCTACCAACAGAATTCCTCCCATTAAGAAGGTCTATGGTGAATCTCTGGGTTTCAGTGCTAATTCACATCGTCTATCCAATGAGTAGAGGTTGGGCGTCGTCACTAATCCAGCTTATGGATGTTATTTACCGCAAGTATGACGACGTCTTGCGCACGGTTCCTTAGTTATCTCACGAATAATCGTGTTTCTGCTCCCGGCGGCATGCATCGTGAGCGAGCCATTATACTCAATTCGGCACTGGCAATTGGCATTAGATTGATAGAGAGACTATTAAGGTGACGATGAGCTGGCAATGCTGCCAACCCGCGGCACTGCGGACGGGAGACCTGTCAGACATATGCTCTATGAAGTCATGCGGGGGAGCTAAAGCGGGTCACTTGGTCTTGTTCCTCTGATTCCGCGACGAATTGTTCGTGGTGGAGATGGAGATACTAAAGGTAATAGGAGGTGGTGATAAGACAGTCGAGACCGACAGAAAAGCGAAAAAAAAGGGAAGAAAAAGGCGACCGATTTCCCAACGGACTCAAATGCTCTTCTCTGCTCAGTTGACATCACATCACCCCTCTACCTACTTGAATCAACCAATATTATTTAGGCACCTCTGCTACCTCGGAAGTAGTCATTCGTTGCACTGCCTAGCACTAGAATGTGACTACATACCTAGGTAGGTACTGAGCAGGTAGATACTGACTGGCTGCCTAGGTAAGTACTTACCTGCTAGATAGAGTCTTCTAGACGCGAAATCCAGACGGGAGGGAAGGAGGCCCCCCAAAGATCGGCTCACCCGCTTCTGCACAAACTACGTCGAGGTGCAGCTACCCTGCAGTAGACGAGACCCTGTTTGCACCTGATTGGCGAAGTCGGGTGCAGTCCGGTGCAGCAAGCAGCAACAATCAGCAGCAAGCAGCAGCAAGCAGCCCGCCATTACCGGGTACCCTGGTCCTGTCCGCGTAGCTCTCTTTAAATATTACTGACCACCCTCTCATGACATTTCCATCTTGCACCTACAGTAGGGTAATAGTGTTGACGGTCACGTCAATAGTATCATTGTCTCTGTCTATCTTTCTAGACACATTCCGAAGATACATACATATACCACACCACACTCTACTTCTACTAATACTATGGCCCCTCGATCGAGCAGACACCATAGTCGTTATGACGACCCATACGTCTTCGATGATCCCTACATCCACTCACCACCCACCGCTCACAACCAGCCGGCTTATGAATACATAGGCACGGACGAGCCTCTTTCCTCTCGCCCCGGCTCTCCCTCCCGCCGCGCATATTCGCCAGATCGCGAGCGTTCGCGGCGATATCGCACAACCAGTCCTCCACGACGCTCCAGACGTGATGGCGGCACCTACTCCCCGCCGCCTCATACGTCACATCACTCCTCGTCACCTCTCCCTAAAGATAAAACCCGAGACCGCGGCCGTAGCGACTCCAAAAGGGACCCCAAAGGAAAGCATTTTTACCAGAGCTTCGCCGACCAGAATCCGAAATTACAACGCTATGGCAAGCAAGGCCTGAGCTGGCTTAGCGAGGCTGCCACCGCCTATGCGGCTGCACAAGCTGGCAAAGACGCAGGTGGGAGCAAATCAAGCCGGTCAGTTGACCACGATGATCGCGACGACCGACGCGATCGATCCAGGCGACACCATCACAGACGGCAGGCCTCCAGTCCCTCCCGATCCCCATCACCACCTCCGCGGAGACGCCATTCCTCCGCCCGCTACGCCGATCGGGACCGAGATCCCGACCGCGATCGCCACCGCGAGCACGAACGCCGGCGCCGCTACAGCGCATCCCCGCCTCCGCTAAGCCGAAACCCGGACTCCTACCTCGCCTCGCAGAGACATTCCTCAGACCGGTCGCGCGACCTGGACCGCTCTCGAGACCGCGATCGCGGCCGCGACAGACGCCATCACCACCGCCGCTACTCCCCCTCTCCCTCCCCTTCGCGCCGCTCCCGTCACCGCAACAGCACCGCCCCGCCCTCGAACCCCGCCGCCGACCGATGGCAAATGGCGGCGCGGGCAGCGCTCGAAGCGGGCGGGTTGACGGCGTTTAGACTGCGCAAGCAACCGGGGAGCTGGACGGGCGACAAAGCGGCCAAGGTAGCCACGGCTGCTATAGGGGCCGCGGCCATGGATGCGTTCATGGATCAGGATCCCCGCGGCGCCAAGGGTGGGATGAAAGGTATGGCGGAGAATGCCATCAGTAGCTTGATTGCGTCGCAGATTATGGGGAAGGGGAGTAAGCGGAAGGGACGCGGACGCTTCTAATAGGTTGTCTGATCGGTTCTGAGACCTATGCCAGACTAGTGTGACCCGTCTCTCTCCCGACTCACCTTATACACCACTTGTGGCCTTTTCTTTTGTCTCCCGCTGTATTTTTGTTTTTCTTCCCTTTCGCATATGTGTTAGCGTTCTATCTTCTTCCTTATTTTTTGTTCTGTCCTTATTGGCTTGACGAAACATGCTGCTGTTTAGCGTAGAATAGATCCAGCGTTTCCTTACATTTCACCCTGGCAGCGAAAATGTTGTACTTTTCATGTTGTATTTTTTTTTTTTTTTTTGTTTGTTTTCATATCATCGAGACTGCAGACACAGATACGGATATAGGGCCGTGGACATGGAATGGACAGCGACGAAGTAACACAACGATGATATTCATGAGCAACATAGACGGGATCATGACAGGGTATTGCGGATATGGACATGACAATTTGTTTTGATGGAACAGCAATATTACGACTTAACTATTAGCTCTGATTTGATAGAAGATACACTGTACTTTTTCGAGATACGTTAGAATATGCATGGCGTTGGAGATAGGACGCATCTGTTCTGTAATTTTACGTTGAATTATATGAATGAATTCTACTCTTACGTCTTAAACTTATCGGTTTGTTTCATTTTCATTCTATATGCGGGTATCTCATAAATGAGAAACCCGTGCACTAGGTAAACCCGTATTACCTCCCCCCAGTTTCCTACCCACGCTAAAGTCGAGTTCTCTGTGACGGGACACAGGGCACGCGTCCATCTCTCTCTCAGTCATGAATAACGAGGTATTATCACAAGTGCTAAGTTAAAGCTATGAGATAGACTCGACTCAATACGACAATCACATTCTACGGCTACTTACATAGTCCCTTGACTATTTACCTAGGTATCCAGAAGACTCTCCTTTCCAGACCTCCTGTAGCTCGGACTCCATATATGCATACAACCCTTCCTTCCTTCCTTCAGCCTTCGCCCTTCGGCCTCTACCCCATGTCTCGGAGGATAAAGTCCGAATAAGCATCATCATTTAACAGGTAGGTAGGTAGGTAGGTATCCGAAACCTACCTCTGCAATATGCCTTCGTACATACATATGGTATAATATAATGATGATATGAGTACGAAAGTCCATTGCTGCGGATAGCGGAGTCTATTGCTGTAACTAGTGTAACCAGTGTAATAGGGCCTCGCGTAGGCTTCCATACAACACCCACCTTCTCCCACAAGACTTCCGAAAGGTATCACAATGCGCGGCCGGAAATTTCATACATCCGAGGATGTTCCTAACCCGTGAACGGTGTCGATCACAGGTAGTTTTGGTCATTGTTTCGGACGCATTGCCGTGTGCCATATGCCATGTACACAGGTAGGTGTGATCAACAGAGCACAACGCGCGCTAGTACTTAGTCTGGAGACCAATTAGTAAAAAGAAAATTCTCTTGTACCCCAACTCGAGAGAGGTCAAGTCTATATTTCCCCGGAAGCTGTGTAATCCAGATCCACCCATATTGCTCAGCCTGACAACGAACTCTAAACAGCTCACTCTATCGGTCTATGACAAGCACATAATATTCTGACGCCCCTTCAATAGAAAACAGCTACGGCTGCAGAATGTTACACCAATTTTTTTTTAGCCCTAGGTATGCGGTATCAAGGTTGCTCATTCGTTCTCTTTAGCTTATTCCTTTGCATCCTTGCCATGGCCGTCGCATCAGTTGTGTTCTGATGCGATATTATGAATGCTATGATAGAAATCAGCTAAGGTCTTGTATTTTCGTTAGGAAGCGGAGCCAACCTAATGTCTTCACGGTTCTCCGGGGTACGAGGTGCATTAGAAGCTGATAGCAGAGCCGCGAGATCTACATTTTTTGTTAGAGTATTAGCTGGGACTTCAAGTGTGAATGATTTCTTCACGCCCGCCCCATTCACCGGATTGCTGCTGGCAGGAATAGTTCCATCGAGCAATCCACCGGTCCGCTCTGGTCTGTTCTTGTGTCTCATTTCGTCGAGGTGGTCGAAGTAACCTTCTGGGACGATTGTCTGGTAGTTGCCGCAGAACACACCGACTTCGAACTCTTTGACGCCACCGTTTGGTGCGGCTTCAATACATGCTTGTTTTAAATCATGGAGATCTTGATAGATTAGGTCATCTGCGCCAATCAACTGAGCAATGTCCTCTCGACTCTAAGCATCTCACGCATTAGCACACTTGCGTCCCGGGACTTTCACATAGGATCGGTGGGTGGTACAATGGAGGGTCGGGACTCACCTTCTCGTGTGCAATCATCTCATGCGGTGATGCAAGGTCGATACCATACTACACGCTATTAGCATTGTTCGATTAACAAGGCGAAGAGTTGCATACGATGTGAGGGTAGACCAGAGGCGGCGCACAGCTTGCAAAATAAACCTTTACAGCGCCAGCTTCTCGTGCCATACTAACGATCTCTTTGGATGTGGTGCCCCGGACTTTGAGATTAACCAATTAGCTTAAGCCTGTCAACGTTCGTGGTTGTGCTGAAACTCACCTATAGAATCGTCTACAAGACAGACGGTGCGTCCCATAAATTCAGATTCGATAGCCGATAGCTTGCGGCGAACACTCTTTTGTCGGAGTTTTTGGCCAGGCAATATAAAAGTACGTCCTACAAACCTATTTTTGGTCTGAATAGGTCTCAGTAATTACTCTTGCAGGTGAGATACACACAAGTCCGAGGGGGTTGCAGACTCTCGAGACACTCTCGTTGCTGTATAGGAGACGTGCTCTCTACAAGAGCTCAAAGCAGGGAGAAAATAAATCTCGGGGGTAGCTTACAAAAGCGGCCGAGAGTGGGATCTTTAACCGCTCTGATACGACTGCCGCAGCTGTATTGGAGGTTTCAGGTACCGGGATAATGACATCTATGCCACGAACACCTTCTTCTCCGATGGTTTCGCGAATCTTGTCTGCAAGTTTGAATCCCATATTTTGTCTACTTTTGTGAATACTGATCGAGTCTAACTATACGCGCTTAGAATTAGTACGAGAAAGCATATACCAAATCCCTAGCCTCATGCCTAATAACATCGAAGGACCTTGGTTAGCTATGCTAGGAGAACTTACGACAGAGTCGGGCCTAGCGAAATAGACATATCTATGAATTTACTTCGTAAGTATGTTATTCTCAATAGAGACAGATAAATGAAAGGAGGTAAAAGCGGCGACATGGTCGTAGGTCGCGTGTGCGGCTCGTGCTTGAGATCGCAAAGTGCCTCATAGGCTGATCACAACTTGACTTACTCGAAAATATCGGGCGTGTAACTCTTCCTCTCAACTACTTGTTTGAACTCGGCTTTCCCTCCCTTTTGGATGAAGACGGCTTCGCCAGGTAGAATATCTCTATAGTTTTTAAAGCCAAGTTGGCGAAGAGCAATGCTTTCGGACGCAATCATATAGTCTGTTGCACCAGGAATGGTTGCAGATGGTCGAGTGCCGATAAGAAGAGGGCGGATTCCATTTGCGTCTCTGAAAGCCAAAACTGTGAGGTGGTCAGTCGCGCTTCAGGTCAACAACCAAGTAAACCTGCCATGACTGTCGAAGGGAAAATATCATTGAACGGCACCGGTTTATCTCTGTAAGGACTGGGTTACTTACTGCCAAAACCAGCAATCATGCCAGTTACTGCAAAGGCGCCCTGGCATTTCTGGTAGGTTTGCTTGAGAGATCGGAATATATCTTCGACATTGACTCTGGCCTTGCCTGTCTCATTGAGGGCATTGGCGAAAATGTTGAGCATAAGTTCACTATCTGAATCGGTGTTTACATGACGATGGGCCTCTTCATCGAGAAATCTACGTAGTTCGGGGGCATTGATAAGGTTTCCGTTGTGAGCAAGGATATAGGCACACAAATGTTAGCTAACACAACGCAGGTTGGCCCACGGCAAGATGAGAGAGGGGTCTAAAAGATGTTGGTCCGTATCTCGTGAGTGAAAGGAGAGATTATATGTACATACCAAATACCATAAGGACTGTTGCAGTAAAAAGGTTGACTTTCGGCGCTCTACGGAAGAGCAGTGGTTAAAACAAGGAGCCACGGGTGTGTATACTTCTATGTTCCAGGAAGAGGATAAAAGGCAATGGAATGAAGATGGGGTGTGACAAGACGGCTAAGCTGGAATATGTAACAATAATGATGCTCATGCTACGTGCCACATAGAGTAGGGTCATTGGCGAAGTATAGTATTGCTCTGTCAGGAGATGGAGAGGAACACACCGAAGAAGTGCCAGCAGTCGGATATCGAAGATGAGCAATGCCCCTGGAGACCCTAGATTAGCTAACATTGAACTGGCTTCTCTTGATGAAAATTGAAAATGCGGCCTTTTGGTGAGACAGCGTTTCATGGGCTTGATTGGAAGGAGGGAGCAAAGACATGGAACCCAATTCAGTAAAGCGACTCACATGTAGCCCGGAAGGTCAACGACACGAGCTCCATCTTGGAAGACCTTGGCGGCCATACCATTGCCTGTGTCGGGTGTTAGTACGTAGACCTTTTCCATCACTCTATCGCATATGATACGAGGATGCGACCATGCGATAGAAGGGACGAACCTTTGCATTGGTATACCCGTCCCTTGGCGCCGCAAGTACTGATGCCACACGCATCCTGGCCTCTATGTTGCAAGAAGAATAGCGACTCGAAGAGAAGATGCGACACCTCGGCATGCGATTCGGTGTCGGCCAAGAGAAGACCTACTACGCCACACATGATGTCGAGTTTTATGTATGGCTCACGTGATATCGATCGTGGTTTCGAGACGAGGGTTTGGGATTCGAGGTGCGAAGTTTAAAGTTTTGAGGTTCGCGATTTGAGGTTGGAGATATCTCGCGATAGTCTTTTGCGACTGGACTCGAAGTGGGATAAAAGATGACAGGTGGGTCGGGTCAAGGTAGGCTACTCCTCCGGTGGTCGGCCTAAGTACCTAGGTACGGCAACAATATGGTAACTACCTATCAGTCGCAGAAGGCGAATTGGTACCTGTAAAAAACTAGACACGAGCACACATGGTTCAATGTTGACTGCGGAAGGAAACGACGACACAGCACATGCAACCTGTGTCGTAGTGTTTGGCGCAACGGACCCCGCGGTGTATGCAAAGGGAAACGAAAAAAAAAAAAAAAAAAAAAAAAAAAAAAAAAAAAAGCGGGAGGGAGGACTTTGTAGATACCGATCTCTCCGATACCTATGCTATGTAGTCCCAGGGACAGACAGGTACCTGGCCTGTCTAGACTGCCTCTAGCGTTTTGGCAGTATAGATACTTACTTAGTACTTTTAGAAGATTACGTAGTAGAGCACCAGTAAGTTTACGATAAGAAAATTTTTGGAGGGGTCGAGGAGCGATTGATTGATCATGGCGGGGCAGGCATACACAGCGTTGCATTATCTGTACTCGGGGCGTAATTCTGCAGCGAACATGCCATCATCTTGAATGCAAGTAATGCGGGGATCCCTGCAACACGACCCCGACCTACCCTTGCTGATCTACTTATAGGTTGGTAATTGCATACCTAGGTACTTACCAAGTAGTACTTACGCTGCACTAGCCCAATGTCAGTTAGTCCAGTTAGTCTCGAGGGTGCCTTCTATGATCTATCAACTTAGGTACCAGGACATGTTAATGCGGTAAATATGATTTAGACGCGAGCTGGACAGTCCTGAGTAGGTAGTTAGCATCCCAAAACAGCATCTAACCGACGCCAATAATTGCTGAGCTATATGTTGTTTCGTGCTATAGCGGAAGTCGTAGGGGAGCAGTGTACTACCTTACCACTTAATCCTGTTTATGAGCTTCTATTTTACAACTCAACAAGGATTCAAGAACGATGAATACCCCCAAATACTATGTACCCTCAATAAGCAATGCACAGCTCAATACTCCATACCAACCGACTTATCTAATCTGCTTACCCAGCACTAGTACAACGAGCATCATTATACAAGCAACCTATACTTTTCTCGCCTCTTATTCTCCTCTATCGCTCCTCTCGCTGTTCTTGGGGTTACACTGTCGCTGCCGATTACATCCGCTTCACTGCACTCGAATCGACGATTGTATAGTCATTTCAGAAATGATCGCTGTTGAAAAATATCCTGCAGTCTTGTGACGCATCTCCGCCCGTAAGGAATAGCTACCCCTCATCTCTTGGTTCATCGGGAATGAATCTTGGCATTCTCAACAGGTTACCAGCGCTCCGCACAAGCAAAGTAATATTTGACTTGACTGGCAAGTAACTTGACCAATTAAAACAAAACAAAAAAAAAAAAAATTATTTAGATTATTTATTAAACCAAGCAAACAATTATTAATTGAGCTAATTATTTGCAAATAATTTAAGTAATTCCTTATATTTTTTTAAATTTTTTATAAGGGTTTTTTAATAAGAAAAAGTTAGTTAAAGCTATATTAACTAAAGGTCTTAACTTATTTATAGCTTATTATAAACTTTTACCTATTTTTAACCCTTATTTATCTTTATATTTAAAATTAATTAATTTTGCTAGCCACTTTTAACGCTTTAATTTAATTTATTTATAGCTTTGCGCGCTTTTTTTTTTAATATTATTTTTTATTAGATTTATATTTAACGCGGTTAAACCTTTTAATTAATATTATTTTTAGCTTAGCGCTAATATTTTTAACTAGGTTTTATAACTGCAGAAGCAAAAAATATACTAATATTAACTAACTTTTTTTAACTAACCTTTTTAATCTTAGGTCTTTTAATATTACTTATTTTTATATATTATTTAAACCACTTTTATATTATAGTTTAAGCTATAAAAATATAATATTTATAGTTAATATATTTTTAGCTTTTTAATTATTTATTTTTTAACTAAGTTTTTATATTTTGCTAATTTTAATAAATAAATATATATTTATAGTTATTTTATTATTTAAAAACTTTTTTATATTATAGCTAACTTTTTTAATAGCTTTAGTTATTTTTTAATAATAATATTATATATTTTACGATTTTTATTAAAAGGCTTATATTTTTAAAATTAATATATTTTAAGCTTTACGCACTTATAATTTTTATTTATTTTTATTAATTTTATTAAAGTGTAGCTTTTAAGTAAATTAATAAGTAAATGTTTTTTTAGCTTTATTTATTTTTGTTTGCAATATTTATAACTATAATATTTATATTATAGCTAACCTTTTTAATAGCTTTTATTATTTTTTAATAATAATATTACGCATTTTATAATTTTTATTAAAAGGCTTATATTTTTAAAATTAATATATTTTAAGCTTTACGTATATATAATTTTTATTTGTTTTTATTAATTTTATTAAAGTATAGCTTTTAAATAAGTTAATAAGTTAATATTTTTTTAGCTTTACTTATTTTTGTTTATAATATTTATATTATAGTTAACGCTTTTTTGCGCTTATACTACTATATATTTAATAATATATATAAAAAAAGTAGTATTTTTAAAATTAATATATTTTAAGCTTTACGCACACTTAATTTTTATTTGTTTTTATTTTTTTTTTTGTTTTTATTTATAATAAGCTTAATATATTATTATTTTTTTAATCTTCGCTATATAATCTAGCAATATTTACAGCTAACTATTAAAAGAATTATTAAAACGTAAATATTTATTATAACTACTGCTACCGCTATTATTATTACTATTATTTATTATTATTAATATACCGATTATATTATTAGTTTTAATAGCGCCGGTAATATATTAATAGCTTTTAATTACTAGCTTTAGCGCGCTAATTATAATATTTTTATATAGCTATTATTAAATATTTCTTTAAGATATAATATATTATTACCTGTAAATAAATAGTACTTTTTTATATATATTTACTAGTATTAAAAAATTAACCGATAATAAAACAGTTTAAAAATAATTAATAAAAGGTTTTTTAAACCTTAAACTGCTTATTTATTATCGCAAAGGCTTATTTAAAATTAAGTTGCCTTTTTATTTTTTAATTTATTTTTTAATGCTTTTTAAAAAAACCTGCCTTATTATTATTAATTAACCTGCTATACTACCTTTAAATAGCGCGGTCTTTTTATAAATAATTATTTATAAGTAAAACTATATAAAAGCTAAATAAAAACTTTATATATTATATTTTTATCGACCTAGCTGCTTTTTAACTATATATAAACTAGTTTTTATTAACTAGCTAGCTATAAAAAAGCAAAATAAAATAAAAAAAATAAAACAAATAGACTTTTTTTTTAAAAGCTGTTATATTTTTTAGTTTTAAAAAAAAGCTAGAAAAGCTTTTTTTTAGTCGCAGAAAACTTTTAGCAGAGCCTTTTTAACTCTGCTACGTGCTCTTTGTTTTTTTTTTTCCTTTTTTTTCCTTTTTTTTCTAGCGCTTTTTATTTAAGCTGCTTTATTATATATAATAATTCTGCTAATATTTACTAGCTACCTTGCAATAAGCTTTACAAATATAAGTTCTTTAATAGTTATATATAAGTTTTTATTATATAGCAGCGTTTTATTTTCTAGTTTTTTAAATAAAATTGTTTTTTTTTTTTTTAAAAGCTTATATTTAAATATTATATGCTATAATATTTTCTTGCTTTTTGCGCACTTATAAAAAAAAATTAAAAAACCTAATACTTTTTTTTTATATAAAAAAGCTTTAAAACTAATTTTTTTAATTTATATTTAAATTATTATTGCTGCTTTATATTTTAGCAAGCTTTAATATTTTTTAAAAATATTATTTTTGCTTAGCTTTTGCTTAGCTAATATTAAATAGCTATATTTTATTTTAATACACTTTTACCGGTTTTTTTATTTTTTTTAAAAAGTTTTTTTTAGCTTACGCCTTTTTAATTACTTTTTTTACTAGCAGTTTACTTTTTTGCTTTAGTTTTTTTTTTTAAAATATTTTTTAACTTTTAAAAGCTTGCTTTTAATTTATATTTTTTTTTTTTTTTTTAATAGCGCATAATAACGCTACTATTTTATTTATAGCTTAGTTAATAACTTTTTTATATGCTATATTATATATTTTGCTTTTACTAGCTATAGCCTTGCTATTAAAATATAAGTTAATTAATAAGATCTTTATTTTAATTTTTAAATATTTTATTAAAATAACTTTAAAAACTTTTGCTATTTTTTTTAAATATTAGTTTTAAATCGCTTTAAAAGCGCTAGCTATTTTTTGCGCTTTATTTTTTTTAGTTAGCTTATATTAAATTATAGCGCTATAAGCTAAAATATTTTTAATTATAGCTATATAAACTTATTTTATTTTAGCTATACTGCTGCTTTAAGCAAAGTTTTATAGCTTAATTACTGCATATAATTAAATGCTTAGTTTTTTTTTAAGCTTAGCTAAATATTTTTTTTATTTTATATTTTTATAAAACTAAACTTTTAAAAATCTTGCGCTATTTACTAAATAAACTATAGCGCTTAATAAATAAACTATTTATATAAAAGCTGCTTTATTGCTAAAAAAATATATTAGCTTGCTTTTTTATAGCGTAAACTTTATATTATATTTTATAGCTTAACTTTTATAAATCTTTTATACTGCTTTTAATATTTTATAGTTTTATTTTATTTTTAAATTAGCTGTTAATAAATTAATATTATTAATAAAGCCAGCTATTACTAGCTTTAAATATATTATTAGGTTTTTATATAGCATTAAAATATATAAAAAAAAAAGCAAAAGTAATAATAGCAACCTTTATAATATTTTTGCTTTTAATATAATAAGCTATAACGCTGCTTTATTAAAGCAAAATTATATTATTTTATTAAACATAAATAAATAAACTTAAAAAATAACTTAAAAAAATAGCTTTTTTATTATAAAATATATACTAGCTTTTTTTTATTAATAATATTAAAAGCTTTTATAATATTAAGTTATAATAATATAATAATGCTTTTTTTATTAATAGTTATTTTAGCAGCCCTTGCTATTAGCTTAATTATTATATTAATTAATCTGTTTTTTTTATTGCTTATTTAACCGCTAAATAAAAGGCTTTTATTTTTAGCTATTTTTACTATATAATAATAAAGCTTTTTTTTTAAAACCTTTTTAACTATATATATAAATGCAATTAATTTCCAGCTTTTAGCAGTTTTTTTTAACTTTTTTAAACTTGCCCGGCTTAAAAATAATAATAATTTTAGCCTGCTAAAACTTCGCTAAATAATATTTTAATATAAAGCTAGCCGTATATAATATAGCTAGCTTTTTAGCTAAAGCTAGCTTATATGCCTTTAAAAAGCTATTAAATAAAAAGTTCTCGCTAAATATTTTTTAAAAAGCTAAAAATTACATTAATAATATTATATTTTTAGTTTTAGCTAGTATATTTATTTTAAAGCGTTAATAGTTATTATATATTAAATCTTTAGCTAAAATATTAGTTAAATTTATAAGCAGCGCTAAAAAAAAATATTTTGCTAATAAAATAGTTTTTTTTTTAAAAATATTAGCAATTACTAGTTTTTTTTTTAACTTGCTTAGCAGTAAAATTATTATAATCTTTAAAACTAGCTTATATATTAACTTAATTTATTTAATTAAACTTTATAATAATTTTAAGTTTTTAAACGCTTTTGCTAAAGCTTTTTTTTAGCTTTATTTTTAAGCTTTAATTATTTCTTTAGCAAAAGCTTGCTTTTTTTTTTTAAGCTCTAGTTAAGCTATAATAATTTTTTTGCTTTTAAACTTTTTATATAATTATTTAGCCTGCTTTTCTGCTGCTATAATCTTTAACAACTATTAAGCAAGCGCTTAGTAGCCTTTTTTTAATATTTTTTTAAGCGTTATTTTATTTGCTATTTTTATTAACTGTTTAATTAATAAATTAAAAACTGCGTTTAATTTATTAGTTATTTATAAAATATTTATTTTAATAATAATTATTATTATTTTTGCTGCAGCTTTTTTTTTATTAATTTTTAGCTAGTTTTACTTTTTTATTTTATAAATATATTTCTTTAAGCTTAGTTTTAACTTTACTATTATTTAAATAGCTTTATAATTAAATTTTAGCTATTTTAAATTGCTTTAATATATTGCAGCTAGTTTATTAAACGTTTATGTTAAGTTTATTATTAAATTTTTTTAGCTTTAATAAGTTCTAGTTACTTTTTTAAAAAAAATATTTAATATTAAGTCTTATATTATTATAAATTTTAAAAACTTTTTTACGCCTTTATTTTAGCAACTTTTTAAGTTTTATAATAAATAATATAAGTTAAAATCTTTTATTATTATATACCTTTTTATTAGTTTATCTTTATTTTTAATAATTTAAAATAAGCTTTATTATTTTAATTTATTTTAATTAAGCAAATAAATCGATTATATAATTACTGCTAAGTCTTTTTTATTTATTATTACGCACGTTTAATCTTTTTTAAAGTTTTGCTTTAAAATTTTTGCTATAATTTTTTTATTTATATATAATATAACTTTTTTAGCTAACTATACCAAATAATACCTATAAATTCCTAAGCAGTAAATATTATTATATTTATTAACTAAAAATTTTTATATTATTAAATAATTAAAGCTATTATTTTATAATATTTTTATTATATTATTTTTTAATTTTGCAACGTTTTAAAATATAATATTATAAGTTATTATATAAATAAAAAAATATTTTTATTTACGCTGCTAGTTTATTGCTTTTTTGCTAAAAATTTTATATTATTAAGCTTTATAAAAGCTAAAGCTAAAAGCGCTAATATTTTACTATTTAAAGCTATTTTATTAATAGCTGCCGATTTTTTTATATTTTAAAAGCTTTTAAGTTATAATATATATATAGCTTTTGCTTTTTTTTTTTATTTTATTTTTTTTTTATATAGCTTATCTTATGCTATATAATTACTATTATAATTTATATATTTTTTTTTAGCCCTTGTTTTTTTTATAAAGCATTTTTTTTTACCTTTTTAATACTTAAAAGTAATATAATATTTATATTTAGCGTTTTTAAAACAAAATTTTATAATATATTTAAACTTATAATAGTTATAATATTATATAACTTTTAATTTTTTTATAAAAAATTTATAATTAAATAGCTATACTTTTTATATTAAGCTATTATTATAAATAGCTTTAGCTGCCGCAAAACTATTTAAATATATTATAATAAAAGCAAATTTTATTTTTATATTTTTTAATACTATTTTTTTATACTATATAATTTCTAGTTGCTTATTATATAGCAGCTATAATAATATTTTATTAAAATATAATTTTTAAATTTGCTTTATAAATATTTTTTTAACTATTATTATAACCTTTTTGCTTTATATTTTTATATTTTTTTTAAAAGCTTTAATAATTTATTTTTTATTATTAGCTTTTTTAAACATTATATTTTTAAATATAACTATTATATTATTGCTTTATAGCTTTTTAGCTGCTATTATATTACTTTTAGTTAAAGCTATATTTATAGCTTTAATAATATTTACTAATATCTTTTTTTTTAAATTATTTAATTAATTATTTATTTTAACTAAAATCTTTTTATTACTTTTTATAGGCCTAGCTTTATTAATATAACCTAGTTAAATAGCTGCTATTACTTGCGCTTAGCTTTTAATTAAGTTTATTATTATTAAAATAAGCGCTTATTTAAAAGCTTTTTATAAAGCTTTATTTAAATTATAGCATATAAATAATTAGTTTTTTTTATTACTTTTTATTATTTTAACTATTTATTTTTTATTAATTATTTTTATAATAATTACTATATATTTTTTTTTAATTTATTTTATATAAATATTTTAAATTATATATAGTAGCTATATTTTTTTTATATTTTTTTAAAAAAAAAAGTTCTTTTTTTATTTTATTATTTAATATTAATTATAATATAAATTTTAGCATTTTATTTATAGTATTTTTTAAACTTATAAATCCTTTAGTAGTATATTCTTTATAAAAATACTATTAAGTTATAATTACGTCGCTAGTAGGTCTTAGTTATATATTTATCGCGTTTTTAATAAATAAGTTGTTTACTACTATTAATAAGATTTCTGCGTCGCCTGCTATCTATAGTATAAATATAACCTTTTTACTAAATATAGTTTTTCCTTTTAAATTTAATAAACATAATTATTTAAAGCTATTTTGCAAACTTATAAAGTTATAAACAAATTTATTAAAAAACCCCTTTAAAAAAAAACTTTATTTAAAAACCTGCCTTAGGTTTAAATATTAAATAAAAATTATATACTTTACGCCTAGTTAAATAATTATATAACTTCGGCTATATTTAAACATAAAGCTTATTTTATTTTTATTAATATTAATTTTAATAGCTTAGTTTTTTTAAAAAAAAAAAAGGTTTAGCTATGCTATATTTATAATAATTATTATAAAATAAAAATCTTTACTAAAAAAGCTACTAATTTAAGCAAATATTATTATTATTACTATTATAACTTTAATATTAACTTTATTTTATTTATAATAGTAAATTCTTAGCTTATAATTATTATTAAGCAGTTATAAGCTATAATATTATTTTTTTAAGCAGTTAAATTAATAAAATAATAATAAAAACAGCTAATTATTAATTTTTATACTACGCTTAATATTTTTTTTAGCGCGCTTAATATAAAGCTATTTATTAATATTTTCTAGTTTTTTAATTTTAATTTAACACTTAAACTTAATATTTTTGCTAATATAATAATATGCTAGGTTAAAAAGGCCTTTTAAATAGCTTATAAAGTAGTTATTTTTAAAATAACTAGCGCAAAGTTTAAAATTAACCTTTTTTTTAACTTTTAAGAGTTTTTTTTTAAAAAAAAAATTATTAATATTATTGCTTATTATATTAATTAATATTTTAAGCTATACACTAAGCTAATTAGCTTAAAGCATGTTATAAGACTTTATATAAATAATAATATTAAATATTACTTATATTAAATAATTAATAATTATAGTATTAAAAATAAATTAAAGTTTTTTACTTTTAATAACGCTAAAACTAATAATAAAGCTTTTATTATTTTTTTTAAAGATTTAAATATTAATTTAAAGCTTTATTTTAATTACGAAAACCTTGTTTATAAATATAAAGCCTGCTGCTAAAAATATATTATTAATATTATTATTTAATATTTTATTTTTAACCGTTTAAATATAAATTTTTTTAAATTTATTACTTTTTTAGCTATTAAAAAAAGTTATTTTATTAATATATAGATTTATTAATTATTTTAACAGCGTAATACCTTTTAAAAAAAAGTTTAAAGCTATAGCCGCGCTAAAAATATCTTTTTTTAACTAATAAATAAATTTATTAATAATAAAAATAATTTTACTGCTTAAAACTTTAATATATTTAAAATTGCTATTATTTTAACTAGTAATATAAATATATTAAAGCAAAAGCTAATAGTTAAAATTAAAAATATTATTTATTAAAATTTTTTTGCAACTAAAATTAAAAGCTTATTTATTTTTTAAAAGCTTTTTATTAAACTATATTTTATTTTATATAATAACTATAATCTTAACAAGTATATTTTTATTAAATATAGCTTTATAACTAAAGATTAAAAGATTTTTTATAAAATTAATAAAATTTTAAACTTTTTTTTTTTAATAACTTTTTAATATAAAAATAACTGCATTAGTTTACTTAATATTATAGCTTTTTTTAAGAAATTAAAAAAATATTTACGTATTTGCCTAGTATATTTTAGCTTAATCAATAAAAATAATAATTTAAAGCTTAAAGCTATTTAAGTATAGTTTTAACTGCTTTTTTTATAGCTATATATTTTTTGCTAGTTTTAAAAGCGACTTTATTTTATTTAACGCAGTTTTAAAGCTATAACTACTATTTATACTTATAAATAATAATATTACTTTAATAATCGCTAAGCTAACTTTAACTTATTAAATATTAATTATATATATAAAATTTAAAATAGCTTAAAAAAAGCTTATAAAAAGCTTTAAAAATATTATTAAATATTTAATAAAATGTTTGCTTATTAAGCTATAGTTATTTTTTATTTTAATATAAAGCTAAAAAAGCTTTGCTAAAAAGATTTTTATAAAGCTAACTATATATAATAATAAGTAATTATATATTAAAAACAATATTATATTAATAATATAGCTTTTAAAATTATTGTTGCTATTATATTTACTAAAACTTTTTATTAAAAACTAATAAATAAAATATATAACAGCTATAATTTAAACAATAACTTTTACTTTTATAAAAACAAATTATAACGCTATTTAAAAATAAAAAAAATAAGCTATATAAAATTTAACCGCGATTTTTTAATATAATAATAAAAATATAAAAAATAATTTCCGCTATTATATTAGTTCGCTTTTAATATATTATTTATACTAGCTATATTATTAAAGTGTAAAAAAATCTTTAGCTAAGCTAAACTAACGTTAAATTTTTAATAGTTAAGCTTTTTAATAAAAACGTTAAAATTTATTTAATACTTTTAATACTAGCTATAAAGCGATTTAAAAGGTTTTTAGGCTGCTATTAGAGGTAAAAATAACTAAAATAAATAAAATAGCCTTTAAAATTATTTAACTTATATGTTTAGCAAATAATTAGGCCAAATTAAGTACAGAAACCAGCCAAGTCAGTCAAATATACCGAAATCAAGGCTCAAGTCAGTCAAAGTCAGTCATGAGGGCTTTATTTGACTTGTTTTGCTTGTGCGGAGCGCTGAACAGGTTACTTCGTGACCAGAATTGCCGCCCGTCTCAACAGAAAAGGCGGCCTCGACGGTTGTAGTGGTAACGTAACCTACCCAACCCCTTCAGTTAAGAAGTATCTCAACAACCGATGCGCCTTAGTCAGGAGACCGTAACCGAGGTGTGCTGCTCCATGGTATTACCCCAACTTCTACCCACGTTCTTAAAGCCGGGGTGATTATGCATCGATGAGGGTTATAGGAAAATTCGAACAGGTTTTTCATCTCACTGGCCGGGGTTGGCGCATGGGGCGGACGACCTGCCGTTGGTTACTTGTTACTACGGAAACTAAGGCTGTAAAGGTGATTTTCCTCGCACTATGAGCTGATTGTTCAGTGTGTATGTGCACTTCAATAGCTATCCGAGGGAAAAATCTATTCGAGGAAGCAGACGTTGGCCGTGTCAAAAGAGAATTTACACTATAAGATCCTGATTTAGGATTTTGAGACGACTAAGAGTCGGAAGCTGGAAAAAAACGTCAATAGGAGTGCTAATAGACAGGAGTTTCGTAGAATAGATACCGAAGAACACTCCGCCAAGAGGCCGTGTGGGAATCCCACTATTCTCGGTCCGGCGTTTTCATCAGAGCGTCCCACCGGACGTCGGAGAAGACATTATCGCCGGCGCGTAGTGGAACCACTGACGTTAATCATTAGTTCCGGAATTGGTAGAATCGTTTAGGTCTACGGAATTGTTGCCGAAGGTGGGAATGATACAAACATCATCAATTGAATGAGATAAGAAACACTTCATATCTCGTTAGGAGAGTCAGTGTCTAATCGGCCCCTGAAACAACACAAAACTCGAGTCTAACATGCTTTAAAATCATTCTCCTAGATCTACAAAGGAAACCGGAGAAGAACCATTGTCTAATAACGATATATTGCTATAATTTGCGATAACACGACATTTTTCTTATCGTTAATATTTTCTCGGTAGAATTAGCGGACTAGGCGTTTGAGACAACCTAGAGAGAATCTTTGCGCTGTAAAGCCACACGAGCGATGCCATTATTTCATGTGCTATGCCTTGTTCCAATTTGATCTAGCCATCAAGGTAGAAGATATCGTGCATGAGCCTGGCGTAAGGTTCTCCGAGATTCTAGTTGATAAAGTGAAATTATTCAATTCAAGCCAATGCTTTTGCCTTTAACATAAACATAAACATGAAAGTAGTTCATGAATACTGTAACGTTAAGAATAAGTGCTGACAGCTCAACTAAGCTTATAGCTAGCTCCTTCATGCTAAATTTATCTCACAAGTCTTGGCCCTTTTTTATCCCTTTACGGAGTAGACCTACTTAGTATTTAGCTCAATGCTTAAAAAGTGGAACACCTTGATAACAGGGATTTTATATATAACATCTTTCAAGGATGAAAGGAAGGCCCCGAGGAACCGAGGAGCTATACTATAAAGAATTGGCTTGGGAAGACAGGGCTGGCTTAGGTCTTTAGTGTGTGATTGGCGGTTGTATAAATGGTAAGCACTTTAGTTCTGACTAGGACAAGTCTTACAGGGCTAAGGGTTACGTTAACTTTTAGGTACCGATCAATCAATTACTGTATCACTTGAATCATGATGATGTCAAGAAGGAGTGGGAAATTGGTTAAAGGTTCGTATGTAGAGCAACAGATGCATTGTGGGCAATGAGTCGATGATTCCCGTGTCAGCAAATCTTACTAAGTTTTAGAATTTGTGCGTCTCTAGCATCGGAATTATGATTGTGAGTGAATATACCCGACGACGCCAATATCTCCGGACCAGACGCGTCCTAGTTCGAAGGCTAGATCCAAGCTAACAGGGGAATGAGACTATCCATGTACCTACCTACCCTCACTATCTACCCTTGCCAAGTAGATTCTGTTATCATCCTACGTTGCGAGTGTCTACAGTCTTCATATTATCGTCAATTCAACCTCCATTAGATATAAAATGATACGCCTCAGCCGCGGATGCTTCGAATATGCCATCCTAACCTCACCTTCACACACACCCCTTTACCATATTGCAACCTTTCAGTCTATAAGCAACATGTATCGCACCAAAGTCCTCCTCGCTATAGCCGCTCTGGCAGGCACATCGCTATCCCAGAAATCGGACAGTCAATTCTGCTCCGCGTTCTTTACTTCTCTGGTTTCTATCATAGAAGAGGAAGCTCCCATGACACCCCCTGCGATCCTTTCCTTTCTCTCAAGCAGTGAAACCGCTTCACCTACAACTACCGCGCCACCTCTAACAACCCTCGACTTCGCAAGCCACGCGCGAGAACTCTGCACCATCGCAACTGAACTACCATCGTCTCTTCTGCCCGTTTTCCAGACCTATGCCTCGGAACTTCTTGAGTTCGGCCACGAACATAGCAGCGAGCATATCGCCTATGTCACCGACTGCGCCCCGGAAAGCGAGGTCTCGAGTCGGTCTAGCTACCTCGAGTATATCTTTACCGCTACGGGCAACTTCTGTAATGAGACGCCTACCCCTGGTGGCGCGTCAAATGGCACCTACCCAACGCCCACCCCGACAGCTACGAGCTCCTATGTCGGCCTTAACAGCTCTACCACTATGATTGTCACGGCGGCTGCTACCAGGCCTACTGGCGCCTGTTTGGGCGCGGCTGCCGTGGGTGGTCTTCTTGGTGTTGCGGCTATGCTTTAGACGGCTGCAGTCAATTTGGTCGAGAACTCGATCAATATTAACTTTCTTGCTTATCTCTTTACACTGGAAGCACCTAATTTAAAAAATAGACATACGCTATCCAAAATTCTCATTATCTTTAATATATTCCTTTAGGCTTCGTGACTTGCCGAATTAAAAAACTTCGTTCTCACCTTATTATCTATAACTTAAGTGTTCTCATGAAGAAAAATGTCACGAATAAAGTAAAACAGAAAGAAATGCCGATATCAGGTTGGGATCTCGAAGCTAGACTTATGTCACTCCCGTTAGTAGGGACATTGTAAGCCTTCTATGGGTTATGCAGGTTCGGGAGCCTTTAAAGATATAAGACGCCCATCTCACTTAATCCACCTAAATCGAGGTTGATGATCAGGAGGCTTTAGTATTCGTTGCAGTCGTCATTATAGCTCTCATTAAAATGCTGCTAAGTCGTTCGCATGATAGTAGGATGGCTTTTCCTTGACAGGGTCGTTTTACATAGTATTTAGTCAAGATGGTTCCAATTTTAGATCCTAAAAATTCTGCCCTGAAAGTATCTATATTAACTTCTGACATTTATATGAAATGCGCCAAATCTTCCCTTTTCTAACAGTTATGATTGTCTAGAGATTAAAAGCGTGGGTTTAAAATTAATTGACATTAGCATGTTATGTATCTCAGCTAATAATCTTGCAAACTATGAGGAATAAATACGGAAGAAAACGGCGACACTACTTGTCTCGACAAAATCATCTTTTCTGATAACAGCTGTCATTCTGGGGCTCGAGCTATAGTACCCCTACGTATTCAATGAATAGCTCCCCAGTATAGCTACAAGACTTCTTACACTCTAGCTGTTCGTTCGAAGCCCCCATCTCAGCTAGTCCGTTCTCTCTTCTTTTATATTTTTCTACTGTGGTAGACTTTGCGGCGCATGAATATTCTTGATAGAGTTTATTCAGGCTTAGCAGCTACATCTTGGCTTGCATATTTCTCAACCTAGGAATAATATCTACCAATTCCTAGCGCTGACAGCAATCCACATGAAGGATTTATGCCGTGATTACAGCCATGGTTTCCGCAATTCAATGACAGCTGCTTAGTAGAAGACACATAAGGATTTTGCTTTCTATTCTGGTTTTATGTCTGCTACGAATATTATTGCTGTGACAAAAGAAATACAGGGCCTACTAATTTCACCTAAGATAATAAGATAATGGATTAGTGCATATGAATATCAAAGTAGGGTTTCAAGTTAAAGGCCTGTTAAAGGCCTAAGAAAGCCTAGCAGGTTTTTCCAAGGGCTTAAAAAAGCCTATAGGCCGTTTAATATATAGGCGCTTTATTTTAAAGCCTATAAGCTCTTAAGCTAAATAATATAAAATTTCTTTTATATTTAAAATATAATATCTAGGCGTACGCCACCGGCCTTCGGGGGTAGGCACGCAAGAGAGGCCGGAGGTTTTTTACAGGCTAGGCTAAGCATTATAACAGGGCTAGCGGTCCCTGCAAGTGCTGCAACAGGACTGGCGGTCTCTGCAGGTGCTAGGCACCTGCGTAGTAGTTGACCTAGGCTGTTGCGGCCCGTGCGCACCTGTTATACTGGCTATATAAAGGGCTGTTAGCCGCAGG
>MU380410.1:0-45888 GCA_022495085.1 Xylaria sp. FL1042
CTTTCTTAGTAAAATAAAAATCGCGCTAAAATTTTAGCGTGGTTTTTAGTACAGCTATAAATAAAATAGTAGTAAATTTTTAAAAAATATATTTAAATTTCTTATTATATTAATAGCTTAAATTTTTAAATTGCATATTAATAGCTATAAAATTAGTAAAGTTATTAAAGTTTTAATATATAGATTTTATATAAAAATTTAAAATAATCCACTTAAATAAGTGGTCCACTTATATAAAAAATATATTAATTTAAAAATTTAAGCTATTAATTTAATAAAAAATTTAAATATATTTTTTATAATTTTATTATTATTTTATTTATAGCTATATTAAAAGCTATATTAAAATTTTAGCGCGGTTTTTATTTTATTAAAAAAAAAAATAATAATATTTATTATTAATTAACTTATTATATTACCTTTAAATAGCGCGGTTTTTTTATAAATAATTATTTATAAGTAAAACTATATAAAAGCTAAATAAAAACTTTATATATTATATCTTTTTTAATTTAGCTGCTTTTTAACTATATATAAACTAGTTTTTATTAATTAGCTAGCTATAAAAAAGCCAAATAAAATAAAAAAAATAAAATAAATAGATTTTTTTTTTAAAAGCTATTATATTTTTTAATTTTAAAAAAAAGCTAGAAAAGCTTTTTTTTAGTCGTAAAAAACCTTTAGCAAAGTCTTTTCGACCTTATTATATATTTTTTGCTTTTTTTTTTTTTTTTCTTTTTTTTTAACGCTTTTTATTTAAGCTGCTTTATTATATATAATAATCTTGCTAATATTTACTAGCTACTTTATAATAAGCTTTAAAAGTATAAGTTTTTTAATAGCTATATATAAGTTTTTATTATATAGCAGCGTTTTATTTTTTAGCTTTTTAAATAAAATTGCTTTTTTTTTTTAAAAGCTTATATTTAAATATTATATATTATAGCGTTTTTTTGCTTTTTATATACTTATAAAAAAAAGTTAAAAAACTTAATACTTTTTTTTTATATAAAAAAGCTTTAAAGCTAATTTTTTTAGTTTATATTTAAGTTATTATTACTGCTTTATATTTTAATAAACTTTAATATTTTTTAAAAATATTATTTTTGTTTAACTTTTATTTAACTAATATTAAATAGCTACGTTTTATTTTAATATATTTTTACTAGTTTTTTTATTTTTTTTAAAAGGCTTTATTTAGTTTATACCTTTTTAATTATTTTTTTTATTAATAGTTTATTTTTTTACTTTAGTTTTTTTTTTTTAAAATATTTTTTAATTTTTAAAAGCCTGCTTTTAATTTATATTTTAATTTTTTTTTTTTAACAGCGCATAATAATACTATTATTTTATTTATAGTTTAGTTAATAATTTTTTTATATATTATATTATATATTTTACTTTTATTAGTTATAGTTTTATTGCTTAAATATAAGTTAATTAATAAAATTTTTATTTTAATTTTTAAATATTTTATTAAAATAGCTTTAAAAGTTTTTATTATTTTTTTTAAATATTAATTTTAAATTATTTTAAAAGCGCTAGCTATTTTTTATATTTTATTTTTTTTAATTAGCTTATGCTAAATTATAGCGCTATAAACTAAAGTATTTTTAATTATAATTATATAAATTTATTTTATTTTAATTATATTACTACTTTAAATAAAGTTTTATAGTTTAATTATTATATATATTTAAATGCTTAGTTTTTTTTTAAGCTTAGCTAAATATTTTTTTTATTTTATATTTTTATAAAACTAGATTTTTAAAAACTTTACGCTATTTATTAAATAAACTATAATATTTAATAAATAAATTATTTAAATAAAAACTATTTTGCTGTTAAAAAAATATATTAGCTTATTTTTTTATAATATAAATTTTATATTATATTTTATAACCTAGCTTTTATAAATCTTTTATATTATTTTTAATATTTTATAGTTTTATTTTATTTTTAAGTTAGCTATTAATAAATTAATATTATTAATAAAGCTAGCTATTATTAATTTTAAATGCGTTATTAAATTTTTATATAGCGTTAAAATATATAAAAAAAAAAATAAAAGTAATAATAGCAATTTTTATAATATTTTTATTTTTAATATAATAAGCTATAACGTTATTTTATTAAAATAAAATTATATTATTTTATTAATTATAAAAAAATAAACTTAAAATATAACTTAAAAAAAATAGCTTTTTTATTATAAAATATATATTAGTTTTTTTTTATTAATAATATTAAAAGCTTTTATAATATTAAGTTATAATAATATAATAATATTTTTTTTATTAATAGTTTTTTTAGCAGCTTTTATTATTAGTTTAATTATTATATTAATTAACTTGTTTTTTTTATTATTTATTTAACTGCTAAATAAAAGGTTTTTATTTTTAGTTATTTTTATTATATAATAATAAAGCTTTTTTTTTAAAACTTTTTTAATTATATATATAAGTATAATTAATTTTTAGCTTTTAATAGTTTTTTTAACCTTTTTAAGCTTGCTTAACTTAAAAATAATAATAATTTTAGCTTGTTAAAACCTTGCTAAATAATATTTTAATATAAAGCTAGCTATATATAATTTAGCTAGCTTTTTAGCTAAAGCTAGCTTATATATTTTTAAAAAGCTATTAAATAAAAAGTTTTTATTAAATATTTTTTAAAAAATTAAAAATTAAATTAATAATATTATATTTTTTATTTTAATTAATATATTTATTTTAAAGCGTTAATAGCTATTATATATTAAATTTTTAGTTAAAATATTAGTTAAATTTATAAGTAGTGCTAAAAAAAAATATTTTATTAATAAAACAGCTTTTTTTTAAAAAATATTAGCAATTATAAGTTTTTTTTTTAATTTATTTAATAATAAAATAGCTGCGATTTTTAAAACTAGTTTATATATTAACCTAGCTTATTTAACTAGATTTTATAACAATTTTAAGTTTTTAAATATTTTTGCTAAAGCTTTTTTTTAGTTTTATTTTTAAGCTTTAATTATTTTTTTAATAAAAGCTTGCTTTTTTTTTTTAAGTTTTAATTAAGCTATAATAATTTTTTTGCTTTTAAATTTTTTATATAATTTTTTAGCTTGCTTTTTTATTATTATAACCTTTAATAATTATTAAATAAGCGCTTAATAGCTTTTTTTTAGCGTTTTTTTAAATGTTGTTTTATTTGCTATTTTTATTAACTATTTAATTAATAAATTAAAAGCTGCGTTTAGTTTATTAATTACTTATAAAATATTTATTTTAATAATAATAGCTATTGCTTTTATTACTATTTTTTTTTATTAATTTTTAGCTAGTTTTATTTTTTTATTTTATAAATATATTTTTTTAAGCTTAGTTTTAATTTTACTATTATTTAAATAACTTTATAATTAAATTTTAGTTATTTTAAGTTGCTTTAATATATTATAGCTAGTTTATTAAATATTTATACTAGGTTTATTATTAAGTTTTTTTAGCTTTAATAAGTTTTAATTACTTTTTTAAAAAAAATATTTAATATTAAATTTTATACTATTATAAATTCTAAAAACTTTTTTATGCTTTTATTTTAACAACTTTTTAAGTTTTATAATAAATAATATAAATTAAAGTTTTTTATTATTATATGCTTTTTTATTAGTTTATTTTTATTTTTAATAGTTTAAAATAAGCTATATTATTTTAATTTATTTTAATTAAGCGAGTAAATTAATTATATAATTACTACTAGGTTTTTTTTGCTTATTATTATATACGCTTAGTTTTTTTTAAAATTTTACTTTAAAGTTTTTGCTATAATTTTTTTATTTATATATAATATAGCTTTTTTAGCTAACTATATTAAGTAGTACTTATAAATTTTTAAGCAGTAAATATTATTATATTTATTAACTAAAGGTTTTTATATTATTAAATAATTAAAATTATTATTTTATAACGCTTTTATTATATTATTTTTTAATTTTATAATATTTTAAAATATAATATTATAAATTATTATATAAATAAAAAAATATTTTTGCTTGCGCTATTAATTTGCTGCTTTTTTATTAAAAATCTTATACTATTAAGCTTTATAAAAGCTAAAGCTAAAAACGCTAATATTTTACTGTTTAAAGCTATTTTATTAATAGCCGCTAATTTTTTTATGTTTTAAAAGCTTTTAAATTATAATATATACGCAGCTTTTACTTTTTTTTTTTATTTTGCTTTTTTTTTATATAACTTATTTTATGCTATATAGTTGCTATTATAATTTATATATTTTTTTTTAGCCTTTGTTTTTTTTATAAAGCATTTTTTTTTACTTTTTTAATACTTAAAAATAGCGCAGTGCTTATATTTAACGTTTTTAAAACAAAATTTTATAATATACTTAAATTTATAATAGTTATAATATTATATAACTTTTAGTTTTTTTATAAAAAGTTTATAATTAAATAATTATACTTTTTATATTAAGCTATTATTATAAATAGCTTTAACTATTATAAAACTATTTAAATATATTATAATAAAAATAAACTTTATTTTTATATTTTTTAATATTATTTTTTTATATTATATAATTTTTAAGTGCTTACTACGCAGCAGCTATAATAATATTTTATTAAAATATACTTTTTAAATTTACTTTATAAATATTTTTTTAACTATTATTATAACCTTTTTATTTTATATTTTTATATTTTTTTTAAAAACTTTAATAATTTATTTTTTATTATTAGCTTTTTTAAACATTATATTTTTAAATATAACTATTATATTACCGCTTTATAACTTTTTAGCCGCTATTGCGTTATTTTTAGTTAAAGCTATATTTATAGCTTTAATAATATTTACTAGCGTTTTTTTTTTTAAGTTATTTAGTTAATTACTTATTTTAACTAAAATCTTTTTATTACTTTTTGCAGTGTCACCGGCAACTTAAATAAAGAATTGTTAAGAGAGATGATAATTGAATTAATATTTATAGTGCTAGAGAATTTGCCGTGGCTATATCTTGGCGTATCGGCGTAGCCACACTACGTTAGCTATGTGGCTATATGGCTATGTGGCTTGTGGCTATCTAATCTACTAGTATTATGCAGGCCTAGCTTTATTAATATAACCTAGCTAAATAGCTGCTATTATTTACACTTAGCTTTTAATTAAGTTTATTATTATTAAAATAAACGCTTATTTAAAAGCTTTTTACAAAGCTTTATTTAAGTCGTAGTATATAAATAATTAGTTTTTTTTATTACTTTTTATTGCTTTAGCTATTTATTTTTTATTAATTATTTTTATAATAATTGCTGTGCGTTTTTTTTTAATTTATTTTACGTAAATATTTTAAATTATATATAATAGCTGCATTTTTTTTATATTTTTTTTAAAAAAAAGTTTTTTTTTTATTTTATTATTTAATACTAGTTATAATATAAGTTTTAATATTTTATTTATAATATTTTTTAAACTTGCAAGTTTTTTAACGGTGCGTTTTTTATAAAAACGCTGCTAAGTTATAATTATATTATTAATAGGTCTTAATTGCGCGTCCGTCGCGTTTTTAATAAATAAATTGTTTATTATTATTAGTAAGATTTTTACGTCGCCTGCTATTTATAATATAAATATAACCCTTTTACTAAGTATAGTTTTTTTTTTTTAAATTTAATAAATATAATTATTTAAAGCTATTTTATAAACTTATAAAGTTATAAATAAATTTATTAAAAAGCCTTTTAATATTTTAATTTAATAAATATAATTTTTTTTTTTAAAATAAATATTTATAAAATGCTTTTTTTAATTAAAGTTAATATATTATAAATTAACCTTTTAGCTTTACTTTTATTAATTTTATTTTTTTTTATAAAAATATTTTTAAAAGCTTTAGTTTTTTAAATATAATTAAAAAGCATGTATAATATATAAAAAAAGCTATAAACTTTAATATTATCTTTAATAAATTTTATATTTACTATTTATATAATTAATTATTTAAGTTTAATAATATTTTTTATAATTATATTAAAAATGTTTATATTTTTTTTAAAAATAATAATAGCTTTATCGATTAAAATTTTTTTACTATTAATAATAATAATTCTTTTGCTTAAGTTAATAATAATTTTTTTAATTATACCGATAATTTTTTAAACTTGTTTTTTTAAATAAAATATATATAGGTTATAATTAAAAAAAACGCTTAAAAATAAATATTTAAAATATTAAATAAAAAAAAAGTAATATTTTTTATTATATTTTTTTTAGGCGTAAAAAAAAGCTAATTTATATTTAAATCGTATTTTTTAATTATTTATTCTTTTATTAATTTTAGATTAAATGTTAGCATTAGTTTTATATATAAGTTTAAAATATATTTTTATATTTTTATTATAATTTTAGCTAAATTTAAGCGCGAGAATAAAGTTTACGTAAATATTAATTATATTTATACTTTTATAAATAAATCTTAGCTGCTTTAAAAGTATTTTAATATAAAAATATAAATAAAGATATCTTTTATAATTATTTATAAAATAGCTTAAAATTATTATATAATATTTAAATATATAATTATTTAATTTTTTTTTAAAAGTATTTATAGTAGTAAATTATATATAATATTTTTTATTTATAAAATAACGTTAGTTATAAGTTTATAAGCTAATATATTAATCGGCATTAATATTTTAAATATAAAGCAATTTAATATTATTTTATTTAAATAAATAACGGTTATTTAATTATATAAAGTCGTTATTTTTTTATTAATTATTTTTAAAGCCGTAAAAAAAGCAAAAGTTTACACTATTAAGTTTATAAATATTTTAACATATTTTATTAAATAATTATTTATTATTTATATTATTTTATTTAGCTAAGATTTAGTTTTTAAACCAACTATTAATATAATTACTTATTTTACTGCTTTTATTAATAATTTTACTATATAATTGCTAGTTTATAACAATATAAATAAAGATATTTATATATATAAAAAAATAAAACTTAGTTTTTTTTTATTATTAAAACTTGATTGCCGCGGTTATTATATTTAAAATTTTAATACTTTTAGTTTAATTATTTACTAGTTAAAAACTAAATAAAAAAAAAATTTTGCTTAAACTTAAAGATTTTATTATATTAAATAACAACGATTTTATTATAATTAAATATTTTACTAGCGTTATTATATATAAAAATTTTTTCTTAAATATTATTTAAGCTTTTTACGATTTAATTATTAAATTTAAAAATGTTTTTTATAATATTAAATTCGTTATTGTTTTAAAAAAAAAACAACTAATTTTTTACTTTAAACCTAGCTAAAAAAAAAACGCTTTAAAAAAATATAAAGTTTATTTTATTAACGCTAAAAACGCTAAAATTATTTATAATATAATTAATAACTTATTAAAAAAAAATAAAGTTTTTTATATTTAATAACTTATATTATTTAGTTTTTTTATTTTTATTATTTAAAGATTTCTTTTTAACCTTTAAAAAAAAAAAAATTATTTATAAAAATTAAATAATTGTTAATATTTAAACGTTTAATAAAATAAACTTTAATAATGCTTACTTAATAAAATCTTAAAACTAAATGCTTAAAAAAATAATTAATAAAAAATTTATTATAATATATAATATTATTTTATTTTATTATTAATAGCGTATATATTTTTTTATATGCTAGGTTATAATAATTACTACGCTAAAAAAGCAATATACTTTTAACTATTTAGTTATAAGCTATAAAAATAATAATGCTTATATTTAATAGCAAATAAATATTGCTTTAAATTTTATTTAAAACGCTAACTATTATTATAATAATATTTATATAAAATCTATAGATTTTTTTAAATATTATTACGACTTATATAATATTTTTTTTATTTTAAAAAAGCAAAATATTTTTTTTAGCCTTTTTAAAACCTTTATTAGCTTTTTTAACACTATTATTTTTAGCTAAATAATTAACTTTTTTAGTTTATTAATTATTAAAAAATAATTAAAAGCTATTTATTATATATTTTTTTTTATTATATTAAAAAACTTTAAAAAGTTTTTAAAAATAGCCGGCTATATAAAATTTAATATTTTATAATATATAAAACTTGCTTTTTTTTTAAAGCAAAAAAAAATTAATTTATTATATAAAATATTTTATAAAAGATTTATTAAAACCAAGAAAACTTAATAAACATTTTTTATATTAATTAATATTTTTATAAACAATAAAAAAAAATCTTTTAATAAGTTAAAATTTACTTTAATTAAATATATAATATTATATTTTTTTTTAATAAATAAAATTTTATATATTAATTTTAATATTTTTAAAGTTAATATAAAAGTTATAATATATTATATTATAAAAAATTATTTACTAAAGATTTTTATTTTAATAAATAATTTTTTTAATATTAAACTAGTTATTTTTTCTCTTTATATTATTATTTAATTTATTGCTTTTTTTTTACGCATATTATTTAACTTTAAAAAAAAATACTAGCTTATAAAAATAAAAGTGCTAAGTTTTATTTAAGCGCTTTATAAAACTTATTATTAAATTAATATTTATTAAGCCAGCGTTTATATTTTTATTAATTATAGCGCTATTATAAATATTTATAAATATAAAAACCTAGTTAATTTTATTACTTTAAATAATTAAAATTTATAACTTATATAAGCTATAAAATATATTAGCCGATTTAAGTTCTTAGTGCTATATAAGCTAAATAAATTATATATTATTTTAAATATATTATTTTAATTATTAATAAATTATTAAATAAAAGTTAACTTTTAAAAAGATTTAAAAAATTTTTTAAATAATATAAAAAAATATTAGATTTATTATTTAAATAATAACTTAAAATTTATTTTTATTATAAAAGCTTTTTTAGCCTTATATTTAATATTAGTTTATAAGTTTTTAAATATATTATTTTTATTTAAAAGTATATTTTTAGTTTAATTATTTTTTATTTTTAAAGCATAACTTTAATAAAGTTATTTTAAAAATTTAAAATAAAAAAATATTTTAAAAGTTATAAAAAAAAACCTAAGACTTAAATTTATTAATTAGGCTAGCTTTTTATTTTATTTTAAAAACAGCCTTTTTTAAAAAAATTTTAATATATATAACTGTTTATATATTTTTTAAACTTGCTGCTTTAAAATATTTAAATTATTATATAATAATAATTATATTAAAAAAAAAAAGTTTTAAGCTTTTTTTACAAGCTTTATTATTAATTAAAAAAAACTTAAAAAATATTTAAAAAGCTATTTTAAATATATTATTTTAAAGTTTTATTATTATAAGCTTTATAAATTATTATAATTTATTTTAAGCTTATTATATTTTTTTTATATAATTATTATTAATATAGCTATAAGCTTATTAAAATTTTATTAAAATTATAACGCTTTTTTAATAATAATATATAAGTTTTTTAAAGCTTATTAAATTATTTTTAGCTATTATAATTAAACTATTTTATAATAAGTAAACGTTTTATTAAATAAACTATTATTTATTAGCTAAAATATTTTAAAAATAATTTTTAGCAACTAAAATTTTAAATTTTTTTTTAAACTATAATAAAAAATTTAAATTTAGCTTAATATTAAACTTTTATATATTATAATATATTATTTGTTAATAAATAAACAAATAAAGCGTTTTATTTTAATTATTAAATTTATACTTTATTATTATTTTTATGCTTTAAATAATTTGCAGCAATAAAAAAATATTTTATTTAAGCTTTAGTTTAAATTAAATAATATTTATATAGCCGTAATATATTATATATTTAATAAAGCTATTTTAAGATTTTTTTTTAATTTAATATTAGATTTTTTTAATAATAAATTTAATTTAGCTTTATATATAAAAATATATAACGCTATAGTTTTATTTGCTATAATAATTAAAGTATATTATAATTATTAATATTAACTTATTTTTTTTAATATAAAATAAAAAATATTTTTTAAATTATATAAAGGTTATAATATTTTTTAAGCTATTATTTTAAAAAGAAAATTAAATTAATAATTTATTAAACTTTTCGAAATAATTAAAAGAATTAAATAATTAGCTTATAAATTAAAATTTTTAAAAAATTTTTAAATTTATAATATTATATTTATAAATTATTTTAAACTAGCCTTTTTAATAAATATATTTAGTTATTTTTTTTTATACTTAAAAGAAATTTATTTTAAAGCTTATAATAAAAAATTAATAAATAAAAATTATTAAAAAAAAAAATATCTTATAAAATATATAAAATTAAAACTTAAATATTATAAATAAATTATTTTAAAAAAATTAAAAATAAAAGCAAAAGAATTATTAGCTAACTATAAAATAAAAAGGCTTATAAAAATAGTTGCAAAATAATAAAAGCATTGTTAAAATTTACGGAGGGCACTTTATTATATAACCACTTATAACCCTTGTCATATAACCTATATACTATATAGAGTATTATATATAGTAGTTATAGTGTTAGCCTTCCATCTCATTTACAACCAACTAT
Source organism: Xylaria sp. FL1042 (assembly GCA_022495085.1). Classification (NCBI taxonomy): domain Eukaryota; kingdom Fungi; phylum Ascomycota; class Sordariomycetes; order Xylariales; family Xylariaceae; genus Xylaria; species Xylaria sp. FL1042. Next base: position 10,565 of record MU380410.1, read on the forward strand.
AATAAGATATAGAATTGCCAAGGCTGCAACCATTTCCTGCTACACCTAGGGAGGCTACAAAGTTCGACTAAGACATCATATAGTCGCACGACATGGTATTATTTCATTATTCTTGTTCTTATTAATATGTTTTACTTCCGCAGAAATGTATGCAGCTCAGCCAGATCATAGGTACACATTTAAGCATAACATTGAACGACATGTTGTGTGCAGATAGACAGGTACCTACCTAGGTAGGTAAGTAGTCGGGAAGTTAAAATGCGAATGGCGTAGCTACATGTACGTATCGATGGTGGTGGCTTGAATAAGTGGAACTTTCCCCATCTAATACCATATTCTTCTATTAAAATATAACTTATACCGTAAAAGTCTAAACCCTTTTTAGAATAATGTTAATATATACTTAGTATCTTAGATGGATATACTACGGATAACCCACTCAGGTAAGTATACGCTTCTAACTGCTTGATTTTCGGCCGTGGTCATTTCGAGTTACATGTTATTTAATGTCATTTTGAGCCTCAATAAGTGGATCTAGGCACCGAGAAGGAGCTGTGAGTTGTCAGCGTAGGTTTCCAAATCAGGTAATCAACACCCTTTGTCTTACTAAACTCGAAATTTGAGGTTCGAAGGTCTATACCTAGCCGGAGCCACGTGGCTTTGTATCTACGTGCCGGAGGATTTGCCGGGAAGTAAACTCTATTATGCTACTGCCGCACCGGTATTACACCTACGTCCCACCTCTTTTACCCATTAGTGTCACGAAGAAATCCGACCCCATAGACCAAGCAAGTATTCAATCGCTCGAGAAACAATCACCCGCCCGCTCCCCGTCAATTATAATTTATATAAACGCACACTCCTGCCTTCGAAGGCGGTCCCAAAAATGAAATTGAATGAAAACAATGATTACGACCTAGCTCGAGATTTCCCTATTAGGTTTTCCTCGAAATCATCATAATGTGTCTCGTCATCGGCGTGTTCTCTAGTCGTCAAAGCTTCGTATCTCAATACGCACCTCAGGTAGCGGGATCGTGTCTCCGAAGTCTTCCCGGTTCATTCATTATACAGCACGCGCCTCGCGTTTCCTTGCTTCCTCTTCAAGCTCTGTGAGAAAACTATTCTGGTCTTCAAGACTGTGCGTGTGAGCAAGTGGAAGCGTGCTGACATTAGCCAACGGGCGAAAGAAGCGATTATAGGCAATGAAGGTGTTTTTGTCACCCTTCAACGCGTTAGCAGGTGTGGGAACATAGATACTGCTCCTTTTAAGCTCCACTGCGTCGTCTGTAATAGTGCTTAGTCCGTAGTATTTGTAGACAGCACTCAATACTGGAATCGAGAGACCATGGACTACAATCGAGACCAGTACGAGGAAATAGACGACTAATAGGCACTTGTCAGCATTTGAACGGGCAAAATCCTCTGTCTTTATCATACCTGGATAGATGGCGTCCACCAAAGCCTTTTCGCGAGGGTTATCCTGGTTAAACAGCAGACGGGTGTGTTCCAGATGATATACCGCCCCTACGCCAATTGGACCAAAATGCCCCATGAATACGGCTTCTTTCCAGCTCTTGACCACCGAGGGCATGGCCTTATAGGTGATGAGCAGTGCCGGGATGCGCCGGAAAAGTAGAACAAGTACCCCAAGCCCCAGAAGACGCGGCAATGTAATTCCTGTCGTATCAGGCTGATGAAATTGTCCCCAGGGCAAGGCGGCGCCGACATACATGAAGCCTCCAAAGTTCAAGAGCATGTCAATACAGGAATTGACTTCATCGTATCGTCGCTCGGCTTCGGCTAGGAACTGGCCGTCCCAGTTCAAGGCACATCCAGCGACAAAACAGGCGAGAATATCACTGGTCCCAATGGCGCCACAGGTTCCAACAATGAAAAGCTAAGGAAATGGTAGTTAGTTAACACGCATGCAAAGTTATAGCAAACCTTAGCCCATGGAAATACTTACACCTAATGCTGTGGGGAACAGGAGAAAGCTTTCCGTGTCAATCCATTTATGGGACAAAGAAAAGCGAATAGCCATCCTAGCACAGAAGCCGGTCACCGCGCCATACACGCTGGCCAACAAGATAAGGTACACGAGAGTTTCTATTGCCCAATTTCCGATAGCAATGCCAATATCACTGGGATGCGGACCTACGCCCCTATCTCGATCAACTAGGGTCTCTGGGCGGCCAATAGAGAAACGCATAAGGTTGACCGAGAGCATGAGAAATGGAGACGCAAAGCCGTCATTTGCTCCCGCTTCAGCAGAAATTATTTCCCGTAAGTGGCGGGGTACATATTTGTCAGCAAATGGACCTTTAGCCACGGCCTGCGACAGAATTGGATCTGTGGACGTGACGCAGGCGCCAATGACCAGAGTAGCGAGTGGTGGTATATTGGGTATTGTGGCCAGGATACACATAGAAGTGAACAACCACATGAGAGTCATGACAGGAATGAGACAGACGGCTATCTCTTTGCGACGCCATTGCAAAAATCTCGCAGGCAACTGATATCCCGCAATCACCCTGAACATATTTATATATCAGCCACAGCAGTCAGCGTTGAGAACAGTTGTGCCTATGATGAATAAAGGTATTGTTGTATTTGATAAGAGAAGAGAAATCGAGCCTACAACTGAATTCCGATCATCACTCTCGTTACACTGAGGGTGATGCTAGGTTCCTGTTCTGGTGCTGCTGAGCCCCATCTCTCGGGATCAAGGAACTTGGCTGCCACAGGTCCCAGGGTCACGCCGATAATCAAGGCTGGCACTATGTCACTGTTAGAGACTCGAACCGGAGTACGGAGATGCGGAAACGCTTACATGCCTCGCCGAGATACCATACGTTCTTGATCTTGACAGAAAACACGCCATATATTACGGTGAATGAACCTGCATCAACTGTTAACACGCGCCCAGCAGGACATATTTTTACTTCAACCCACTTACCAAGGATAGCAGTTACAATATTGAGTTCGCTCACGTCAAGCGTAGGCATCGTGACTCGTGGGCAATAATATGACTGATGGGATTTTTAATTGAATATCAGAGAACTTCTCGAAGTCCTGTTTGGACATCGAGGATGCCAAGATGCGGAAGAATGGGGGCATGCCAAGAGATCAGTTATACGTGGCAGCTCAGACCATAGGGCAAAGTGATTCTACGACTATTCGTGTAGATCGCTATGTATGTTGAGGGATAGACCGAGACAGTAAATTTCAGTCTTGGCAAGAGTATCTGTCGATACATTCCGAGTGCCAAGAAGGAGATAATCGTGTTTCAGGGCTGGAGAGGGTTAATGTCTTATTTACTTTTGCTAAAATTCTTCGCGAAGTTGATAGCCCTGACACGTTGTCTCACACATGGGCGCTGGTGTCCCTTCTCTCTTCATGTCAAGGGACGACATAGCCATCCTATCCTCAGACATATGTCAACTGAAAAGCTTGTAATTTTTAGTTTAGACAAGACGGCGTGTTTATCATAAGGGCACAAATGACATCAACATTATTGGACGTATATCACCCCTTTAGTCGAGATGGCGCCAGTGAGGAGAGAGTGAAATGCAACACGTTTCAGCCCAGCATATACTATTATAAGTTTCCCTTATTCGAGGGAAGATCCGAATCGATCATAGCCTTGATGTCAACATAACTAATTCCTCTGTATTGAAAATAAGGCACCCATTTTGAGTGAGTCTGCGATTTCGCTATCTAGATAAGAGAAATAAGCTTTGCTAACGACCGAAGTTGAATTACAAATGAATTCTCGCCGACGGAGTTATTAACGTTTAGCAAATGTAAAGCAATTATGAATGCGATCTGTGAATGGGATTCCTGACCGATAAAGAGTAGAAATTTGTTTTACACTAGCACATCACGATATACCCCAGTCGATGGGACAACCTCTATCGGCTATGAAGCGTCATCACTCTGACTACCATTGTTGTTTTTTTGTCGATTTGGTCAAGTTAAAATTTAGTGTTAAGTGCAAAGGCCATATAGAAACAGGGGCTATATTTTAGGGGTGGGATTCTTGTTTAAAAGGAAAAAAAGAAAAAAAAAAATCAACGAATGGGGCACTAAATCTGAAGAGAGTACTAACGACTTCATGGTTTATTCAAAAGGTATATTTATCAGATTTATCATTCAGGTCTCCCTGGGAATCGAACCCAGATTAGCGGAATCAGAATCCGCTGTGATAACCATTACACTAGGAAACCATATCCACCCCGAGTGTCAGTGCATTGATGCGCAATTGCTTTAATTGGTCACATATCTCTCCGAAAGTGCTGAGTTGAAAAGCGGGGGACTTTCAAGAGGATGATCCTTAGCAGGAAGAAGAAACAGTAAACTGGATAGTATTCGGGCCTTGATCTCCTCTCTGTCATCGCCCCTCAATTGTGTCGCTATACATGTCGAGAAACCTTATTTATCTCAAAACCCAACATCTTAATGCGCGCACATGAGGATGTCTCCTCGTTCCCGGGGCTTCGCGGCTTTAAGCAGCCGCGACGAGTGCTGTAGTTAATTCGGGGTCGGTAATATGTAGATGAAGAACAATGCGATGAGAGGGCCGAACCAGCCCATCAATATCAATGTTAGACTCACTTCGGTTTCTCTCGTTAGGGAAATGAAAACTACTTGCTGGGCTCGTTGGGTAAATATAGATTGTCGCTGAATCCCTACCTAGATCAAACTAGATACGTCCATAATATTTAATCAAGGTTGTCTAGGGACAGGACAAGTATTGCCCTTGATGATCCATTGTAGGCAAGCATGACTTTCTACCTAGCTTGGTAGCATAATTATACTCCCCCTCAGATTTCCCGCAACACTACAGTTAAAAACCTGCACATTGAGATTTCGGTTTTGCCCAATCATGTCATGACTATGCAATATCTACCGTGCATGGGGGACGCCATTCTGGTTTTGCAAGAAACCAATCATATTGATCGTTATAGAATTATGGAAACACAGGTGTGGCGAGCTTAGATTCCAATGTACTAAGTACTAATTATAGCATAAGTTTCCATGAGGTAGACATATGTCGCCATTTCATTCCCATATACATTTATATTCCCTTCACCATACCTCTGCTACGTTATTATATGCTCTTTAACTATGCTATCTGACGATTGGGAGCAGCACAAGTCAATCATTGTGCTCCTGTACTCGATAGAAAGAGAGCCCCTCCAACCGCGTCGTTTCGTATATAAAAGAGCATCATAATTTCGACAAAAGGTATGCAAACCCTTCACGTAAGTTTTTCTATGCTTATTTATTTACAGAATGAACCAATACGAATATCGACTCAAGAAATGAAGAGTCCAAAAGAATGCCCCAAAGGAAGTGTGGCCATATGTGGCTCACCCGATTCATCAGAAGAAGAAAGGGAAAAGCTTATTTCATTAGAAACCTTCTCATTAAATCATGTCTAGCAGGAGACACAGAGACAGTGTCAAGTCCACTGAGTCTAGATATTGATCTAAATAAGAATTTGGTAGATGGTATTGCGCCATTAGTTGCAAACGCCTGAAATTCTAATGTTGGCATTGCCGAGAAGCTGCTGATATCAGGCGCAAACATCAGTCCAAAGCAAAGTTAGATATCTGTGCTTACTTTATTGCACGCTGCCACGTTTAATGGAAATAAAGAACTAGCGCGAACTTTGATAGATCGCAGAACCAATTGCGATATATGTTGCACACGATCGGGTGAAAATAGAGATGACTCTATGACCCAGCTTCTACCTTCCGGCCTTTAAAGTCCACTTCATCTTGCGCTTATGAGCCAAAACATGGATATGGTCACCCTGATGTTGCCTCACTCTGTGACTCGAGGGGGGGGGCATTTAGCTCAAGCTATATCCTTAGGCGACAAGATAATTGTTTCAGAGCTCGTCTCTAGAGGAGCGGATATTCTTTTTTTTTTTTGACAAATACGGAAAGATAGCTCTTAAAGTAGCGATGGAAAGGGGAAAAACGTGGAAATACTTTTTTTTTGGCCTCTGGGGAAAGTACGGATCCTTAGCTCTCTACACAACCACGGAGTTTGCTATTGAATCGAAAGACTATTACTAGTAAAAATATTGACGAATTATCGTCCTGTTGATCGGATCGACAGCTACGAAGCCTCATGCCTAGTCCTGGCCTTCCTAGAGGAAGAATGGGACCTTGCAGACCAACGACCAAGTTCATTTCTTCCAAGGCCATCCCAATCGCTTTCTTTCCTATGCAGTACCAATAAACACTATAATTTATACACCGATCTAGCTTTCCACAGCTATTCGACTCATGATATGAGGGCTAGGCTAGTAATAGAGGGTAGTCCAGGGGCTATAGACGAGCAAGCTGTCTCCACGGATATAGGGTTTAATACGCCACAATGAGACCCTTTTGATGAGCCGTAGGACATATGGGATATCTGATTATAACTTGGGAATATTATACTCTCTCCTTCGTTATTTTAGGTGTTTTCTTTTGGTACTTAGAAGAGAGTTTAAAGGTATTTGAGTATACTCCGCGTTTTTATGCTCAATGCCAGTCTTTGCAAGAACATCTCAGGAAATAGGTAGTAGCAATCACCAAATTAGATCAGCAATTCTTAATTCGAGACACGGAAATGGAAATGATCACGCGCTTCCCTCAAATGCTTTACCCAGTATTATTAGGATTATGGTATCTTCTTTTATTTCCCGGCGAAGTGTCTTCGAACCGCATTAGAGTAAACGAACCAAGTAGTCCAATATGCATATGTACATATGTATATCCTCCAAGGCAGCGAGCGACCCTTTATCACCAACCCCTACTACCTTCCCTTACAGGCTCTTGCTAGCCCAGCCTAGACGTGGTCCTGTGCTGTCGAAGACAACGTAGGCAGCCTTGAGGGCAACGTCACCGAAGATGTTGATGCCAATGCCAGAGCTGGACTGGATACCACCGAAGCAGGTGCTGCCGGAGTAAGGAGCGTAATTGATGTAGTCACCAGGGATGACGATGCGGGCGGAGCCAACACCGAAGGTGAAGTCGGGCAGAGAAGCGCTGCAGGGGAAGGTGTAACCACCAGCCTGGGCGTTGTTGCGGGAGCCAGAGACCTGAGCGTAGTAGGCGCTGACGATGGTGCTGGGTAGGTAGAGGAGGGTTGTGCCGGTGTCGGCGATACCGTCGATGCTGGACGACTTGAAAGAGCCGCTGCCGACGGCGTAGCCGGAGGCGGTGAACTCCCAGAAGCCCTGGCGAGTGCTTACTGTGGCGTAAGTGATGGAGCCAGTGTACTTCGAGCTGTCGATGAAGCCGAAGTCGTAGGTGCCGGCTGAAGGGAGGGAAAAGGAAGTTAGCACACCATTTTCACTAGAAAGACGGAATAGATCCACTAGGGATCTTGGTCGGGGGAGGGGGGGAATTAAACTTACGGACACCGCCAGCCTTGAAGTCAACGGCGAAGAGAGGGGAGTCGAGGCTGCCCTTGATGTTGTCGAACCACGTCTTCTGCTGCGTGGGGGTGACGGTGTTCAGAGAGCTGAACGCAAGGCCGAGCAGGCCGTCGAGGTCGCTCTCCGAGGTGAAGGAGCTCGAGACGGTCTGGGCAGACTCAACGGCCTGCTTGGTGACGGAAAGTCCTCCGATCGTGACAACATCGGTGTAGACAATACCACTGGAGGAACTGCCATCACCGTAGGCAATGTCCCACTTCGCACCACTGAGCTTGCTGGAACTGCTGCTCTTGCTGGGGCTGTACTGGGTCTGGCCGTTGACGTATCTCGAGCTGGTGTCGGTGCTGAAGACCCAGAGATCGGATGAGCCGGTGTCGAAGTCGAGGTTGAGAGTCTGGGCCGGAGTGCCAATTTGGACGGGAGTCAACCACTCGGAGTCGTACTCCTGGGGCTGAGTGGCAACGGAACCCTCGCTACGCTTGTCGTTGGTCATTCCGAGGGCAGCGGCAAGCTCAGCAGGCACAGGCTTTCCGTATTTCAGGTAGGTCTTGGCAACCTGAGCGGGACCGTGTCGCTTGAAGTTGACATTGCGAGTCTGGCTCACGGTAAACCGGCCTGGCTCAGGAGCAGGGACGGCCGAGACGGCGCCAAGGACAGCGCTGAAAAGCGCGAGGGTGGCAGAAGAGTGAACCATCTTGTAGCTCGCTGACTAGGGAGAGAATAGAGGGGATGGTGAGGTGGTGTCGAGAGGTTATTCTATCATGGCCATTGGGAGGAACATGAGGTTTATATATCGCTGAATCCTGTGTGACACCATACAGACCACCCCGCCGGGCTTCTCATAAGCATCACATATCACGAGCTCAATGGGGGAGGAGATCGACGACCTCTCAGCGTCGAAAGTGAGTTGCCGGATAAGGGCGTTCTCGGATAAACATGACTGCTACTGCACGGCGCATGCCAAGAGAGGCAGGCCGTCACGACGTGTTTGTTCGCGAGGGGTCGTGGTGTGCCCCTTACAGCTTGCTCTGTGAGACATGCCTCGGCCCCTCGCAATCTCTCGCAACTTCTTATTCAGGGTACCACGGACGAACAAGACCCAATGAAGCCTCTGGTGGCTAGCTAGCGACTATTGCCGTAGGTTGGGGCGTTGCCAGTGGTTTTGTTGTCTTCGGCCTTCTACACTTGGCATGGCTTCGTCCCATCTTTTCCAAATCACCAACCACGAAAGTTGCAAAACGCAGCGCGCTACCTGGGTAAATGATGTACACTAGGTAGTCAGGCAGGGTGATATCGACATTCAGGGGAGCAGGGGTTATGTGTGGATGGGGCAGAGGCGGATCTCGCCGGCGTCAGCGCTTATCTAAACGTTGCTTGTAAATGGTTGGGCGAAGGTGACCCGCACGCAGCGAGGCTTGAAGCTCTCTGCTTTGGTACAGTAGGTAAGCTCACGTCTCGCTCAGCGATGCTCGGTGCTTAATCACCATATCTGTTTGTTGATATAGACCTTAGATGGCCCAAGAAGCGACGCCGTCCCTGCCAAGCGAATAAACAAGCTTTCTCCCCCAGGCTTCATTTCTCTTGGCCAGATGGCCAAGAAGCACCTTACAGCTTCTGGTAGCAGCCGGGACCTGGCGAGCCCTGGGCGCATCACCTGCTATGGATACGAGACCTGCGATCGCAGGCGACAAGGCGATCAGGGTCTACCGGAACATAGCGGATCTTCAGCTTGGCTTGGTTTAGTTGTGCATAGCTCATGCGGTAGCATTGAGGCTCGCCAGCGCCTGGTAGTTGCTGTCACCTTCTCTTTGGGTAATGGCCTAGCAGCGGGCTATGTAGCATTTGGGTTTACAGGTGCCGGATATCCATAGGCACTACTTACTTAGTATGTAGTGTAGCACCGCGAAAGCGATCGAGCCTCTGCCAAGGGCCAGCTAGTCGTGTTGTATCAACGAGGACCCAGATGTGTCCAATCACTTTCCCGAGTAGGAAAGGCGGTGCCGGAAAAGGCAGGTCAAGCAAGAGCTCGGGTGGGCGTCAGGAAGCTTTGCGATGGACGTTCGATCTTGAGAGCTTTAAGCAGGAACTCAAGACTGAATTAATGAACATCAGCCAGCCAATCCCGATCTCATGACGGAGCAAATTGCCAATATCAAAGCTAGTGGTGGCGGTATACGGCCTAAGCCCGGGGGAGAGGATGATATCTGATACATATCTGACTGTATCGAGCATGAATTTCATTTTATATGTCAGACCAATTAGCACATCGTATGCATCACTGACACAATCTATCGTCTGTTTCCCCCTCAGTCCCCCTTTTCATTCCCCGGCTTCTGACCGGGGCGGATGTACGAGGGGGCAAGATTCACAACAAGAACGACAAGTACTATTAAATGCCGAAGAGATCCACACCACCGATACAGGATACAGTGGAGGATTTACATCTCCGGAGAGATCTCTACTATACATACATACTATACAGTAGTAGTGCACACACACCAAACGAGCGCAGCAATCTACTAAGTATGTAGGCCCAAGTGTAGTAGTGTATTGCGGTCAAAGACAGACAGTAATATCTATCCATGCATGGTGCATACTTACGTAGTATACACCGCTAGGGTTGAACAGCATGAATCCCAGCCTGTGCAGTACTTATGCATAATTGGCCACGATAAATCATTCAGTACTCAAACTTCTGTTTCACCAGCTCCTCGCTCAGCTTCCAGAGCTTCTCCACGCTCTCCGGATCCTTTGCATGCTCCTCTGGTTCGTGGACCTGACTGTTCTGCAGAAAGGCTGGCGAATTGGTGACGAGCTCGTGATCAAGTGTCGCGATAAGTGGCGTGGCGGCAATTTGCGAAAATGTCTTGAATCTAGGCTCTTCCCACTATTTTCGGAATCGGCAAGGTTAGTAAAGTCTATCTGTCACCCTCTTTCGTGCGGCCTTCGATTTGTTTTTTTCGCTCCCTCCCTTTCGGGAAGGTCAAGAGGTTCGTTCATCTCACTGGCGCCAATTATTTTGTACAAGCAGCACGAACGGTTGGCCTAGGGAGTATGTGCTGGTGTGCATGTGTGTATGTATTGCAAAATTACTTACGACCCAATCAATTCCACGATTCCGCTTCATTACGCCATCGATGAGGCCATAGTCATCCCAGGTGAGGTGCGCCCCGAGCTTCGTGTCGCCATTATACCCCGGGTGCACGGCTATTGCCGAGACACCGCGATGCCCAAGGCGTTTGCCTAAGCCGTATGCGAAAAGGATATTTGCCGTCTTGGCCTGTCCGTAGGCTGTCCAAGGGTCATACTCCTCGCCGTTGGAGAAGTTCCAGTCATCGAACCTGAAGGGTGTAAGGTGGTAGCCCGAGCTCGTCAAGTTCACAAAGCGCGCCTCGCTGGCGGCTAACAATGCGGGAACAAGCAGGTTCGTCAGCAAAAAGCAACCAACATGGTTTGCAGAAAGCTGAAATTCGATCCCCTGCTTGTCGAGTGTGTACTCCTTGGTAGCCATGGCGCCGGCTGTATGAACAAGCACGTCGATCTTGGGCGTCGCTGCTAAGATCTTGGGTGCTGCTTCACGCACGGCTTGGTGGTCTGTCGTGTCCACTTGCACAAAGGTCGTTTTAATAGAACCGTCAATCTCCGCGATGGCCTTCAGCACAGGTTCTACTTTAGAGGCAGTCCTGGACGCGACGAGAATATGCGCAGGCGACCCTCGTGCCAGGTAGGTGGCCATCTGGCTCCCAATACTGGGATAACCAGCGCCGATCAAAACGAAAGTCTTTCCTTTGATCTGGGACTTGAAGGCCTCGAGGACCTCTTCGCTGGTAGTGTGTCCATCGAACATTTTTAAGCTGACAGAGAGGATACAGAGGCAAAGAAGAAATCTGGTGACGACGAGATTTCAAGTCTTGTTCCTTAGCAGATCTCTTTCGTTCTTATAGACCGAGGTAGGTACACGTCGGCCACCAAGCGACGGGAATGCCTCATGCCCATCATTGTCATGATGTAATATTGGTATTTTGAACCTCTCCACGCATCCAGTGTGTCGGACGGTTAAGAGACCCAAGCCAACAGCCAAGGCAGAGACGGACAATTAAGCTGAGGCCGGAGTTAGAAGGGGTTAAGTGGAAAATCTAGCCGTTTGTGGGTATATGTCTATTTTCCGTGTCGAATTCTCCGTGTTTCCCGTCTCTGTGTGTCTACTAGGTCAGACCAACAACCTCTTACACGGAAGTCGACGTAGGAGTTAAGGTAGCGCAAATTAATCATCACACCCATATCGGCCTAGATTTACACCGTTGAAGTTTGAGAACTTAGCAATCGATATCGGCGAAGATAATTAGCAAATTATCGCCGAAATCTAGGTAGGTTTACCCAAGCGTTGGCACCATTTTTCGCATCGTGTAATTTTAATTTGTCGCATATGTATTGGAAGATTTACTGGTTGGTGTTGTCACTTGGAAATTTGTCTCGATTCATTCAGTAAATAATATTGAACATGTGGTAGGAGCCGTAAAGCACAGCTTCATGTAGAATGCGCCCAGTCGGACAATATTCGCTTCGATATCAAAGTATTACTAAGGACCAGAAACTAGAGATTAGAAGCTATTAGGAGACATCATTCGCAAAATAAGGGTTGTAGGCCAGTTCTCATCGCTAATAGCAAGCAAGCGCTATCCATTTCCGAGCAGAATAAACCACCCTAGCGAGGCTGTCATGATACTAAGTTATCAGATCAAAGCAACTGTTTATCGTGTCGCTTAATAGAGGCCGTTTGGTGGAGAACCACAAGAGATCTCACAAAACTGCGACTTCACTGATGAGATGTGGATATAACTTAACTCCAACAGACGGGGTAAACTCGTAAAAGCTTCACATATAGGCACTACGACTAAGATATACTATAGCCCGACTAAGGAATTTTTGCGTATCCGGATTTAAGAGCGTTGCTCTTGTTGCATGCACACGTTTAGGTAGGTGTGTAATATGTACAATGACCTCGATCATATCCCACCTCTTACTTCTTCCCTCCCGGCCGTTCATGTATGGTCTATATTCAGACTCTTCTCTATCTCCTTAGCTTGCCGTAGCATAATTGGCATCTCTTCTTATCATTCCGCGCCTGTTTATTTCGTCGTGTTGGCGGGGGTTATGGCATACGTCGGCCGTACGTATCTGTATAGCAATATATTAGCCCTGTCTTTGTGTCCCATTTCCAGAAATCACATGTGCCAAGATCCTAATTCTCTCCTCATCTTCTCTGGGACAATGCCTCCATGACCACATAATCAAACAGTCGAGTAGATGTAGGAATGGAGGAAGGAGAGGGAAATGGAAGAAGCGTACCTATCAGAATTATAAACTTTGAAGTTCTCGCCCAGCAGCTCCTTTTCGCGTGCCTGATCAGCTAGATGTCGGCGGACGAGATCGCGATCCTCTTCGGCTTGCAGCAGGGGGATGAGGTGAATGCGAGACCACATCTTTTCGCGGGCAAGTTCCCTACGTGGACACGCCACGTTAGTCACAGTCTTCCCAGGGGCGGACAAGGGAAGTCCAATCAATCAAATCACCTACTTCTGCTCCTTTATGCCCACTCCCAGCTTATAGAACCCGTACGTCATGATGACACCCATGGCAATGAGCCACGTGCCCGGGCGGAAGCCGCTTGCGGGGAGGTTGCGCTGTACCACGACCAAATCAGCAATCGTGCCCATACTGTCATTCGCTTGCACGCTCTCTGCACCGATTCCCATGTCGTTGATCTCGAACACGAACTCAGTCAACCTCAATTCCAGCACAAACTAGCCTCCCTCCGGATCGAAGACGGATAATAATTCCAATCGACAGCGCCTTGCCTGCCTCCAGATACGACGCAAGCATAGGGGCCACAATTCTGATCACTCGGCTATCGCCGCGGGTCGTTCTTCGGCTTGGTTTGTTTCGTTTCGTTTGGTCCTGGTGACTTGTTCTGTCCATCGCATAGCACATATCCATATCGATCATCAAGATCCGGCGGCCATAGTGCTCCTCCTCTTCACCTTGCCCTTCCTTCAAGGAGTTGCCATCATATCTTTTGCCTCGCGATATCTATGGGCAATGAAGAGACAAAGAGAGAGGGAGAGGCAGGGAAGGACGCAGAGCTAGATGCGCTCAATGGCTCGCTCACCTTGTACTGGACGGGACCGTAGCCCCCGACGGGGGGCATATCCTGCGGCATGGCGGGCAATTGATTCCGTATCGCGAGCGGGTAGATAATGCTTTATGGGTGATATCAGGCTCGGTGAGTTTTGTTCGGTGACTCGTCGTAGGTGGTAGCCTCGATTGGAGATTGGAAGCAACCAGGTCACTAATGACCTCTGGATTGGATATGCCCAGGTGGGAACTGGGAGGGGACAGCTCATTGTGGGTCCCCCGGTTTATGTTAGCAATATCACGTGAGCCCCCGAGATCAAGCTACCTAGGTATTGGAAGTATAGTAACCATTTCAACACAACACAAGATACTTAAGTAAGCAGTGGATATTGTCACACGCTATATATATGAGTACAGAAGTATGTCACACACAGATTTCTAACGATTCACAACGTGGGAGGAACTAGGATATTGTTGTCAAAATTACATAGTTAATAATACTTACTATCAATAGATGAATGGCTTAATGCACATGCGCAGCAGAGCATATCTGCGACTCCAAGTTGCAAAATACACAACTCGTTTGAATATCCCATACAGCCGTCGTCATCGCTATGCAGTGGGCTAGGAGCACGCCAGACCCTAACTTCCAAAGTTCTTCTCAATGCCAACGCCAGCCCTGCTGTCTAAACGCCGAAAATGCCGAAACAGTGTTGCCCGACGACCAAGACCGTAATGCGCCTGTCTCGTTCTTGTCGTTCGTGTTTTTATAACCCAGAGTAGTACCGCAGGCCTGTCCCTACTAGCCTTGGCCTTCGGCTTCGAGTTCAGCTTCTAACTCAGCTTCGAGATCGGCAAAATCCTCGTCGGCTCCATCGTCGTCGTCATAGTCATCACCAGTGACAACAACTTCAATAAGAGCATCCTCCTCGTCACCCGTCCCCATCGGCGTCGGTAGCCCACTGCCTTCGGCATCATCATCACCAACGTTCTTCACATTTCGTAATGCAGTTTTTCGGGCCCTGGCGAGGCGTTGTTTCTTTGACAACGCGCTTCCGGCAGATGCCTCAAAGCCGCCGTCCTCATCTGCTTCTCCTAGCTTTCTTTTCTTGCTTTTGGGCTCGTCCGTATCTGTGTCTCTACCCTGATCTGTCATTGTACTCTCGACATCAGATTCCGCATCAGAACCCATAAATTCTTGGAGCTCTTTGTCCACGTCATCCCAACCCGACTGACTTATGCCGTCAATCGGGCTACCCCCATCTTCTAATTCCGTTGGCATCACATCGAACCTATCTAGTTCGTCCTCCTCGTCATCGTCTCCATCGTTCTCGTCATCCTCCTCTGCTGAGTCATCTGCATCGCCATCCTCTGCCTCCTCGTTCTGGCTTTTCTCGATGTCTCGATGTCCGGTCTGCACAATTGTAATCCTAGGTCTCGTCGGCGAGGCGGAAGCCTCCCGGATTCCCTGTGAACTGCGGTCCGATGGATGAATGTCGATTAAATACGCGGTAGTATCGAGCTTTCGCCATTGTGCTAATGAATCCGCTAGCCAATCCTGGTTCACAATTCTGATGGAAGGAATGCGAGCTGCCTGGCGCACCTTCTGCGTTCTTGGGCGTGAGCTACTAATAACAAGGTGTGTCACGTCTGGGCCGACTCGTGTGCGGATCTCGGCGCCAAACTCTTGGGCGTGCATTCCGATTTCCGATTTTCGCACGTCTACACCTAGGGGCACAAGGCCGGACAGTACGATTCTCGTATCCCGCAGCACTTGGGATTTCAAGTAATTCAGTGTAAGACCCACGTCCGGTACAAGTTTGGAAGTAATGTCTTCCGGATTGCGCGTTGCAATACGGGCGTCGTATTGCTCGTAGAAAGACCGGTGAAGTTCGGTGAGATGATTTTCAAGGAAGACTAATTCCTGGTCATCGTCACGAAGAATGTTATGCCTCTGGTAATGGCTAGGTGTTTCCGAGTGTCCATTGGTGTCGACTTCGTCGCCATCGCCATCCTTGTTAGATAGTTTTTCAGCTTGCTCATCTTCCCGGTCTAACTCTTCTTGTAGATGTAGAAGTGGCCTATCCTTGAGCTGCTTCTCTAGTGTCCGCTCCTGTTCCTCTGTCTGCAATTGCAAAAGAGCGTTCTCTTCGTCAGATTTGCCTACCGCCTTTTCACGCTCGGATGGTGTACTGAATACTGTATTGCCATTTGCTGTAAGCGGCTTCGGATCTGGGACTGGTGTTGCTGCGATGATATCTTCACGCTTCGGTAAGAAGCTAGAGTTAATATCGCCGATACCTTTGAAGAAGTCGTAGGGTGTCACTTTAATGAGGTTTGGTCGGTTGTGCGGCCATACATCGGCGCGGTCATCGATCACGACGACCATATTCGTACTAACGGGAAATAGACGTTGGAGGCTTTTGGCGGTCATGCTACCATTCTCGTCCCGGCTGATGACTCTGTTGCCAAACAACTTTTGCAGGGGGTCGACTATTTTAGCTATATTCAAAGCATAGGCCCGCGTACCCATGGTGTATACATGAAGTTCAAACATCTCGGCTATCCTTTCTAGAAACTCCAACAGGCCAGGTCGCATCTTGATGTAGTACCAACACCCGCTTGCCAGGCCGCGAGGGCCATCGTCGAGCTGGAAGCTGCGCACATCCTTGACGGACTCGTAGTTGGGGTTGGTGGGATCCTGTTGCCACTCGCCGATGGTGGGCTCGATGCAGGCATGGATAATGGTCTGGTCGAGATCGACGACAAGACTGAGCTTGCGTTCTTTGAGAAGCCGGCGCTGCAGCTGCATCTCAGCTCGTTCGGCCTGGTTATGGCTTACGGTTAAAGCGACATTGTCGTGAACCATGGAGACGGTGGCACGCTCCGTGTCGAGAGACTCGGTGGCCCAGTCCTGTTGCTTCATGTCCTTGCCACAGAGCGCGCAAAGACCGGCATATTGGACCTCGTGGCTGCATGTCTCTTCGACGACGACGAAGTCTTGGTCTCTACTTATAACATCGCCCTCCTTAACGCGCCACTGCTTGACCTTACCCTCGGTAGGGCTGTCCCAGTCGGCAATACCATTCTCCAGGATGGTGCGCTCTTCGTTGAGTGCCGGGTCGCCTATTTTGCGTTCGAACTTAAACGTGTACTGTAGGATGGGCTCCTTCTTGACGACGCCGTCACCGGGGATTTTGAAGATTTTGGAAATGGTTATTGGGTAGCGGAGGCGCTGTCCAAGCTTGAATGTCTTTGCCATTGCAGGTGGCGCGTGGGATGCGCGATGGTGCTCATGGCACACCGAGCGCGTCTTGTCGCAAGATTGGCGATAGCTTCAGGGCCTCGTCGCTCAGGGGCGGCGGAATCGGCAACGGCAGCTTCGAGGTAGAAGAGCTATCGCAACAGGGTTTGTGCCGAAGTTAATTGTTTAAATGGTCGCCGTAACGTTTGTCGGAGCTTTATCAAACTTTATGGAACTGCTGAGTAAATGTGCGAGTTGCGAAAGGAACAGAGCTGGGAATAGAGAGCTAGGATATCTATGAGCAAACGGTTCTAGTTAGCCCCAATTTTCAACCAAGAAAGCTCGACGGCAGGTTTCCACGCTAAACGCAAAACGAACAACGAACTGGGAGGAGATAGGTAAGTGCACTATGTGTACCTAGTGTAGGTAGTAGGTATACTATGAGGTACTAGGTAGGTGAGGGTACGGTACCTGCTGTAGGTACCTACTGTTCCCAGTACCTAAGGTATCTACTACCTACATATAGGTATGTAGGAGGGAGGTAGCGTGTGTTCAAGTGGGTCTCACCAAGACACTCTAGAAGTAGTGATAGGGAAAGTTGGCTGCCGGCAATGATGGGAAGCTAGGCAGGTAGGTATGGCGAGGTATATAAAAAGGTCGGAAATAACCTGGGTATAGACACAAAAAAGGACCTCGACAAAGGAATAAGAGTCTCGATTAAAGGGGGAGGGGAAACAAGGCTTGCTCCTCCAAGACTTGAACCAAGCAAAATGGTTGTGATGTAGTACACCAATCGATGGCCTTCTAGCTGATGAGAGGAGAAGACGAGCTATTCGGTTCAGAAGAACAGAACTGGAAAATTAAAGAGCAGAGAGAACAGGACCATTCGGCAGCGAATACCTCCGGGTAGGTAATGACGACAATTGATGCTATGAGCCTCACTGGTGTAAGGTACCTACTAAGTAAGTAAGGTACCTAACCTAGGTACCGGTATAACTGCTGTACTAGTGGAGTGGATATGTACCGTTGGAAAGTAGGAGTACACGGTGCTGTGTACTGTGTGCTAAGGACCTGTCATGTAATTCGCAGGAGGTCGACAAGTAATAATAAGGTATGATACAACCGCTGCTATTGAAGTAGTAAAGTATAGTAGTAGGTACCTATTAGTGTGTACATATAAATGTCACTACCAGTGGTTAGGTATAGATGCGTAGGCGAACAGATAGTGTGCCGGCAGTGCAGTGTATAAGTGCGTATAAGCGTGTAAAGAGGTAATAAGTAAGTAGTGTTTAGGTTTTCTTTTGCTCGACTGCTTCCTCCTGCTTCCTTCAAGCCCTTCTGCGACCGGGTGCCCGCAATGGGTTGGGGGATTGGAGTTGCTTTAATACCTTTCGGCTGCACTAGTGCGGTGTCGCCCCTTGTCCGTTTGCGGGGTGACGCGCGAGTTCCAAGAGCTGGAGTTTTGCACCATTCTGCGCAACCGTCGCAGGCAGGGATGAACAGGATGCAGTAGACCGAGTGTGGCTGAATACCTTAGCTACCTCCTAGGTACCTAGGTATCTAGCCCATCCCGGCTGGGGTGAGGAGGATTTGAAGCCACAATTCCCAGCATCACACCATTCTCAATACTGAACCGAACCACCCTATGTGGCGTATGCAGCAGATGGTAACAAAGAACTAGCTGACCACTGCTACTTACCTTTGTGTATCGAGTTTGGGGTGTGGTATTGTCTGATGATAAAAGGAGAACGTGGGAGATAGAGAATAGAACATGTGAGGATGGATGATTAGAGAAAGGAAAAAGAAAAAAGAAAAAAAAAGAAACGAAGAGAGAAACTAAGTAGTCATAGAGAGAGATGAATAATTGACCATGGTTGATTGTGGTAAAAACGGTTAGAACTATCGTTTAAGTGATAGTTTTACCGAGTTGTCTTTCACACCTTACTCATTCACACCTTACAAAAATTGAGTAGCAAGCCATTAAATAGCTATGCAGTACATTATCTCCCGGAGTCTATCGCTTTACTCCTAAAAAAACCGCTCAACTTGCTCATCATCTGCCCCAATCCTCCGTCCTCACTACCGTGGACAAGTCCGTCTTGGATCCACCCGGGCAGTTTCCCCCTGATCCGGTCCGTGCCAAATCGTCGGTCCACCAGCACGATCGCTGCGTAATCGTTTCGGTGCCTGATTGCACGCCCGATGCTCTGATTCACCGCGCGCATGCATGCATTTTCGTAAAAGTCCCTCGCCACCTGCTTCGCTGCCGCCATAGCTTCAGTCTGAGGCCGCGGTGCCTCGCATTCTGTCAGCTGCCTAACTGTCGTCGATTCGATGTACTCGATCCGCGCTTTCCAGTCCGCTGAATTGATATTGGGATATGGAAGCCCTACGATCATGACACAGCGGCCAAGGCGGTCCGAAAAGTTGATGCCTTCGCTCATCTTACCGCCAACAACGCTAAGCAGGAGAGCCCCTCGAGGTCTGGTGGCCGATTTTGTCTGGGTGGCTAGAGGATCCTCCTCGAGTACGGCTTTCGTATACTGTTCAAGAAGTTCGTCACTGGAGCCCCCTTTCGTCTCGCTGAAGACGGCTTTCTTATTTGATAATTTACTCCAGATAGATGTAGGCTGTGTCCCCTCAGTCTCGTTCCAGATACCCACTATCTCATCAAGATACCCGTAGCTAGGGAAGAAAACAACGACGCCGTCAGGCACGGCTGTACAGACGTTGAGGATGGCAAGTCCTAGTTCGCGTATCATTGTTCTATCGCCCCGTTTCTGGTAACTAAACTCAAACTCCACCTTATTGACATTGCTCTTCGGCTGGCAAGATGACAACGT
Source organism: Xylaria sp. FL1042 (assembly GCA_022495085.1). Taxonomy (NCBI): domain Eukaryota; kingdom Fungi; phylum Ascomycota; class Sordariomycetes; order Xylariales; family Xylariaceae; genus Xylaria; species Xylaria sp. FL1042. The sequence continues at coordinate 30,225 of MU380410.1, forward strand.
CCAGACACAAAGGTTGGACGCAGGAATTACATGACCGCAGCTAAGAGTAGTGATCCTCTCTGAAGCCAGGTTGGGGAACAGGTGGGCGGTATAGTCCTCGAAGGGCGACATCGTACCACCGGCGAGAATAACCGCCCGGGCTTTTAACGCGATCGACGAGAAGGCATGTGTTGGGGAGAGCAGGAGATAAGATAATCTGATGTCTTCATGCTCCTTCCCACCCACTTTATGATAAAAGATTCGACCTTCAGAGCTCAAATTGCTTAATGACATGAGGAAGGACAGAAGCGTGTGCAAGACAGGTGTTGATGAAAATGAAGTGGTAGATTTGGTCGCTCCTTGTGACTCGATGTGCGCTGCGTATCCCTCAATCTTGTAGGCTAGTTTCGATCCCTGGACGTAGTCGATGAGCTTGAATAAATTAATTTGGTCGATTCCCTTGTGCTTGAGCAGCGCGTTGGGGTCAACAATTCCCTGGTCGGCCTACACCATGAATAGTCAGCAGTGATCGACGACTACCATGAGTGATGCCTTAGGTACCTTGACGCCGAGCGCATTTTCCATCCACACACGCAAACCATCCACCACTCTAGCCACCTTACCGACCATAACTCTATTCTCGCCCTTGAGCTTCTTCCCGAATTTCTTGACGTATACCTCGAGCAACAGCCTTGCACGAATGAGGTCCTTTAGACATATTTCCGAAGCGTATACATTCGCGATGGCATCCATAATATTATGGGCTTCATCGATAATGACGATGTTACCGTCGAGCTTTATGCCAAGCGCGTCTCTAGCTGATTTCTGGAGTAATAGGGGATATGGGAGGGTGATGACTTCAGCCCCAGGGACTGCCGTCCTCGAAGCATAGTAGGGACATACTTGCATACTCTTTCCTAGGTTGTGGAGATCCTCTATATCAGGTATAGTAGCGAGCACAGTGTCGCGAAACTGGTGAGTTTGCCCAAGGTTATCTGCTTTTGGGATGAACTGACACTTGTCTTTAGTCTTGGACTGTTGAAGCTCAGAGCAGCGGTCGTTGATTGCCGATAGCGATCCAAGCCGCGTGACAGAAGGATTAATGCAGAGTCGCTGACGAGAAGATAGTGGTACGTGCTTTACCACTTCTGCTTCCCGATCTTCATTACTCTTGAGAAACTCATTCGGCACTGAGGATGGAAAGTTTGGTCGCCTTAGCTCTGATATGAATTGTGTCAGCTGGGAGTGTGTCCTTGACGTATAGTATATCTGCCGCCTGGTTAGCAGCAATTGGGTGCGACCATAGAGTGCTTTGGACGAACCTTGACCTGGTCCTCCTCCATGCTATCACCGATTTCGTCTTTGCCCACATTAGAGAACCTCGGTTCATCTTCATCCATCAACTCGTCGAGCAACCATTCTTCTTCGGTGTCGTCAGAATGCTTCGCTTCCTTGCTAGCATTAGCCTCGCCATATTTTATTCTCTTCTTTTCCCTTTGCTCCATCATGGCTTCCCTTGCTCGGATTGCCCTTAGGTTTGCCTCTCTCTCTTCCCATAGATCTACAATCTCGGCTCGCTTTCTCTTGAGCAGCTGCTCCACGACCCAGTCTGGCTCGTCCTTGAACGAGCTGACTGCCGTGTCAATGGAGATTTCGTAGGTTTTCCTCTTATGATTTCGTAGCCAAGTTAATGCCGCGCAGATGAGCGACAGCGACTTTCCCTAGTGATCATCAGCGCCATTGACACGGGTGAACGTAGAACAAAAACCCTCGTACAGTGCCTGTCGGACTCTCTAGGATGCCAATTTGACCGTTCCCTTGCTCAAGGACATTGTAGACTGTATGCATAAACTGCAGTTGCACATCATAGGGTGTAAATGGGTGGTGGAAATCGATATCCCGGATACGCTCAATAATTTGCTCCATTTCCTTCTTCATCATCTCTTTCTCACGCCTTTTTCTCACCAGTATCAACTCGTTTTTAGGCTTGAGTCTGCGAATTACTATTTCATTCCGAACGCTGTGTGTTCATTTTCTGGAGACGTCTCCCTCAACCTTTGAAATTTAGCAGCTATTTTCTCAAAGTGCGACATAGAACAGGAGCCAGTACAAGTGCTCAAACCGGTCGAGTTGCAAATCAAGCTAAGTGGAGTTCGTAACGACTTTACCAAAAAGCATAAACAATACTTCAAAAGTATACCTGGGTAGCTGGTGTCGGGTTTGGCTGTGTTGTCTTCACAAGGTACCCCTGCAACTGCGGTTACAATTATGTTGCGTGTAAGTGAGGCCAGGATTGGTGTAAACAGTTTCAAGCCGCCATATATCTAGAGACGTATCGATAAGTACTATTTAGCTACCTATACGGAGTACTCCGTACGTAGAACAGGCACTCCACATTAGGTATTGGTAGGCAATGTGTTTGTGGCTTGTGCGCCCACTCGGCACCTATTCTACCCTGTCGCGTTTGCCTTCATCAACTCCTTCCGCAAATGATAAAGTGCCTGCCTTTTTTGATATACTGAGTATACCACCTGGACACCTGCCTTGGCGAAAGGAATCTTCCGACATAGATAAGAACTTGGAAGCTAGGTTCGTTCTATACAAGTATAAATCTCCATACAATACTCCAGAGAGATTAGAACACTGACAAGAGATCTAGATGCTACCTACTATTGTAGTTATTACAAGTACGTGGGTAAGTGACTTGTGCGTATTCAGTAGAGTCAATTGGTGGTGGGCGCAGATAGTCTCATAATGAAATGATGCTGCATCTGACAACATTGCGTTGTTGCGTGATATCCTTAAGGTATCGACCAGGTGGTAAGATTAGTGCAGTCATGTGAAAGTTCTAGGTCAATGTCCGGGTGATGGCAGTTGAGGCCTACTCACGACAAACCATCACGACGCATGACTCTCGGCTGAAGAGTCAGCAGCGTACGGGTACCTACCTACCAAGTATAAGTATGCCTGTGCTTTGCTAGTGGACCTTTTAGTGAATCGTTCCACAGGCGGCATGACGGAGCGCCGTTGTATATCCTAGGCACACTTTGGCGACGTGACTCAACGTCATCTGCAGGGCTAAGATGTGTGGTGCCTACCTAGGTACCTATTACCTACTTCTGCCATGCCTATCAGTCTATCGATAAACTCTAATTAGGGAGCTAGACTGCCCGGTGCGGATTTCCCCTACGCCAATATTCGATGTCTACCTAGGTACTGAATCGCACCACTGACCGCTGGCCACTGATCACTGCCTACTTTACCTTTAGGTAGAGCATCCATTCCTATCGCGACAACTCACACTAGGTACTTACCTATTGTTAGTATTTCCACCTACTACTACTAGTCAATGTAGCACTTACTTACCTTGCTGTCTTCTGCATCTCTGCATTCAATCTTAGCCGATGCATATGGTTCCTTCTTATGGGCTTATTATGCCTCCGCCACCTCACTTGCGCATTACAGGGTACATCTTACCTGCACTAATAATGACTAAGTAGGCATAATAGAGCCACTCGAAGATGCCCCTTATCTACTTAGTATGTACTCCAGCCAAAAGCTGCATCGGGCTGAACAGGTACACCATGTGAATCCGATGACCCGCGGATCAGTCCCTGCCTACATCCTGCCTACCTAGCACACGAACGTCATCCAATCAAGATCAAGTGAATCAGCTTCTGTTACCCAAGGTTAGTGTAGGTACGTGGTTGCTGCATGGGTCAGGTCCGCTTCGTCGCCGTATCGCCTAGCTCGGAACAAGACTCGGGACAGACTCTGGACATTGTTCTTTGATTCCTTCATCTTTCATCTTTCATCTCTAATCCTCCCGCCATCTGATTGTTGGTGTATCTCGCCCTTCTATCGGTCGTGCACGTCTCTGTGATCCCTACCACTCTCTCTGGCCAGCTCGCTTGGCGTCCCGTGAAGTCTCCTTGCACTATTCCGTATATCGGCTCAGACAGCGTTACATCACACCGTCCCAGGTGCCTGCTATATACTCCGATAATTCAAAAATAAGCACCCCATCCCTATACTTCTCAGGGCAAAGTTAAATGCGGCACGCCTCGCCCGGGCATCCCAGGCTAGCTTAAACCATGGCCTCTCCCCCGGCCGAAGACGCTTCTGTACGGCGGAGGGTTAGTAGAAAGATGAGCAAGAAGAATAGAGAAGGGCGTCGTCCGACTATGAACTTTCCCGATCGCTTTAAGGACTTCGGTGACGATGCAGACGAAGACGTCCTTCCCCCGAGCCAAGGCCCTGGCATGTTCATGAATATGAACCAATCGATATTTGGCCTTATCGCCGCCGCCGGCTCCAACGTGGACTTTAACGATCGCTTCGAAGGCCAGTCTAGCGATGATTACGACAACGACGACGAAGATAACGACGACGGCGACGATAATACCAGGGAGAGGGGAAAGGGAAAGGGGCGGCAGCGCGAGCAAGTAGCGAAGACCACCATCCTCAAGAAGAGCCCTTCCAGTAAAGAGAAGGATACCATCGACGAGAAGGAGAGACGAAGAATACCTAGGCAGCTATTACAATCATTACCTCAGCTATCACGTGTCTCAACACGATCCTCTAGCAAGCGGTCAAATTTGAAACCCTCTCGGCCTTTTGACACAACTAGCTGTGGGACGCCGACTCCTCCCGCTGCCGAGTCTCAATCACCTACTATCGGATCGACCGCCGCCGATCGTGTACAACGACCTGCTCCCGTCATGAGCCGCATGTTAGAAGCTAGAGCAGAGATGTCTTCGCGACCTAGTTTTGATTTGGAGGGATTATCGAGGGATCAACAAAATGAAGGGGATGAAACCGGTCATAGTGCCCTTGCCCGTAAATTAAAGGAAATATTCGAGTTTGATCAGCCGGAGGAAGTCGTAGAAGGTCCGGTATGTCTATTATCAAAGCCGAAACACTGCTAATCTTCATATTAGAATACCCCTGTTGGCTACTTCAAAGTGTGCTTTTGCAGGGCTACTTATACATCACGTCGAAGCACATCTGCTTCTATGCATACTTGCCTCGAAAAGCTGTAAGCAATAGTTTGAATCATCGCTAGCAAGTTGGTTTTGCTAACGTGAGTTTACAGCGCGAGGTTGCTAAGTCGGGTTATCTGGCCAAAAGCGGCAAGAGAAACCCCAAGTATAGTCGCTATTGGTTTCGATTAAAGGGTGATGTGCTAGCATACTACCGCGACGCGTCCAATCTCTACTTCCCTCATGGACAAATTGACCTTCGCTATGCGATCTCGGCAAATATCACCGACAAGGACCAAGATGCAGTTAATTTCTCTGTCGCTACGCATCACCGAACTTATCATTTCCGAGCTGATAGTGCACCGAGTGCCAAAGAATGGGTTAAAAGTCTGCAGCGCGTTATATTCCGATCACACAATGAAGGCGACAGTGTTAAGATTTCCCTACCTATTGAGAATATAGTAGATGTCGATGACAGTCAAATGATCGAATTTGCTGACACCTGCAAAGTTCGCGTCATCGACAATGACGAGACTTACTCTATTGACGAGGTGCGTCCAGTCCAGGCTACGATGAAATACCTCGCTAACGTTCAATAGTACTTCTTCTCTTTCTTCAGTTTTGGAAAGGAAGCGATTAATGTACTCAAGATACTCGTGGAGGACGCTTCTCAACGTTGCACGGACGAGGGTAATCAAAATACCGCCCACCAGGTCGCAACAGGGGCCAGATCCAGCTCGGCATCGAGGAATCGAAACTCTTTCGTGGATGAGCACAGGTCTCCGAATATTCACGAAAATGTCAAAGCAACTTTATCTCCTCGGTCATCTCGGACTCGCCGGGATTCAAGCCCACGGATCAGCGGTGATGTGCCACGTGTTGCATTTCGCCAATCTAGACAACGTGGAAGCCCAAATCCGGACAGTCCGACGGATGTTAATCGCTCACGACGGAGCTTCAGCGGCCGTCAATCCCTTGGCAAGAGTCAATACGATAGCGCCGCATCGCATGAAAACCATGAATTTTCCGATTCTTACGTTCAGTCTTTGGAAGACCACAGCATGTCTGCCTTGGTGGCGTCGTCAAATGAAGATCCATCTGGGAGTCAGATTCTCAGGGGAAGCGAGGTATTTCATAGACCTATTATCCGTCATTCCAACTCCACCTCTGGAGCTAGTGCAGTCCAGCAGTCAGATGAAGTTCCCGCCCATCAGCAACCACTCAAATCATCGCAACAATTACACCATGCCATAACAACCGGTCACGTAAATGATTCTGTTCCTGAAGAGAGGTCTGACCGAGCGACAACACCAACGTTCCAGAACCTAGCCAAGATGGGTACCTACCCTCTTCAGAGGGCCGGGATCCTTGCAAACTACTTAAACCAGACGAGTCGTCGGATGAGTAACTTGTTAGCGACGGAATCAATGGGATATGTGGAGAAAGTATCTGGAATGTGGAAAGGAGGTAGAAAACATTACCACGAAACGCCGGGCCTTAGAACCGACGATGCAGCAGACGATGAAGAGAATAGCACCGATGGGAAGCATGCCACGGATATGGAACGTTTTCGTACACATTTCGCTCTACCACAGAGTGAGAAGCTTCAAGCTACATACTTTGGGTACCTCATTCGTGTTTTACCGCTTTACGGGAAGGTCTATATTAGCGATCGGCATTTCTGTTTCCGTAGTCTGTTACCTGGCACCCGAACGAAACTGATTCTCCCGCTCAAGGATATCGAAACCGCCGATAAGGAGATGGGTTTTCGCTTTGGGTATTCTGGCCTAGTAGTTGTTATTCGCGGACACGAAGAGCTATTCTTCGAGTTCAGTCAGGTCGATGTCAGAGACGACTGCGCTGTGACTCTGCTGCAAAGCCTCGAGAGGACACGTTACCTACGTGAAACCGGGCAACTCGAGGAAGACTTGCCGGAAGAGGGGGCTGAGGCACTGGCGGAACGTGATGCCCTTGACGAAGCGCGTTTACGGGAAGGAAACGAACATGAACTCAAGATGCCCCGAGAAGCTTCTGGTCTTTCAGACTCTTCGCCTACTATACTTTTCGACGATCCCAAAGCATCCTTTCTCAACTTTAAGCCGTCTGAATCTTTAAAAATTACCTGCCTGACAATTGGTTCAAGGGGTGATGTGCAGCCATATATTGCACTGTGTAAAGGTCTGCTAGCTGAAGGCCATAGGCCTCGAATAGCTACTCATACCGAATTCCGGGATTGGATCGAAGGGCATGGCATCGAGTTTGCGGCCGTTGCGGGTGATCCAAGCGAACTCTTACGAATCTGCATTGAGAACGGCACATTCACGTGGGCTTTTCTGCGAGAAGCAAACTCTAATTTCCGTGGTTGGCTTGACGGGTTGTTGGCGTCTGCATATACTGCGTGCCAAGGTTCCGATCTCCTGATTGAAAGTCCCAGTGCCATGGCAGGTATTCATATCGCAGAAGCGCTCAACATACCGTATTTTCGGGCTTTTACTATGCCGTGGACGCGCACGCGCGCTTATCCTCATGCCTTTATTGTACCCGAACACAAGATGGGCGGTGCGTACAATTATGTTACGTACGTCATGTTTGATAATGTGTTTTGGAAGGCCACTGCACACCAAGTGAACCGTTGGCGAAATAACACGCTTGGCCTACCTAACACGAATTTGGAAAAGTTGCAACCGAACAAGGTGCCATTCCTCTACAACTTTTCGCCCGCCGTTGTTGCGCCTCCACTGGATTATAGCGACTGGATTCGCGTCACAGGCTACTGGTTCTTGGACGAGGGACTGGACTGGACTCCACCAGACGATCTAAGAGGATTCATTGAAAAGGCTCGAAGAGACAACAAAAGGCTCGTTTATGTCGGCTTTGGATCGATCATGGTACCTGACCCGGCTAAGATGACACAAGAGGTTATTGACGCAGTGTTAAAAGCTGATGTGCGATGCATCCTGTCGAAGGGATGGTCGGACCGCCTAGACAAAGCACAGGCTTCCATACCAGAACATGTCCTGCCACCAGAGATATTCCAAATCAAGAGCGCGCCTCATGATTGGCTATTTCGTCAAATCGACGCGGCCGCTCACCACGGAGGGTCTGGAACTACGGGTGCCAGTCTGCGGGCAGGCATCCCCACGATTATCCGGCCATTTTTTGGGGACCAATTCTTCTTTGGTGGCCGGGTCGAAGATCTCGGCGTTGGTATATGTCTAAAGAAATGGGGAGCCAACAGTTTCGCAAAGGCGCTTTGGGAAGCCACTCATAGCGAAAGGATGATTGTCAAGGCACGAGTGTTAGGCGAGAATATCCGCAAGGTTCGTATCGTAATCTAGGTTTTCTTGAGCGCTGTCTAACCCAACACAGGAAGACGGAGTCAATACAGCAATACAGTCCATTTACAGAGACCTCGAGTACGCAAAGAGCCTGATGGCTTCGAAAGCGGGAAAGAATGCCGCCACAGCCGGTAGCCCTGATGAGATAGCGGATGGTGACGAGTCGGAAGAAGAAAGCTGGACTTTTGTGGGAGGTGACGAGATCGATCCCGAGCTAGTAGTAAAGAAGAGTGTTCTTACAGAGATGGAGGCCAACATCAATGCCAGCGGGCTGCTTGGAGCTGGTACTACTAGGACAGCAGCCACAGGCAGTTCATAGAGAGGATGTTGCGCCGTCGCATAGTATCGACGATATCGCAGGTGGACAAGGTGTATTTGTTTCAGCTGACCTTACCCTGCTTTCTTTTAGGGAAGCTCACGGCACCAGCTCGAAGACCACCGGTGTCTTTCGTAATAGCTTCTGGTTGTTTTATATCCTGGAGATCGGCCGCCTACAATTTGGCATTTCTGTATAGACTGTCCAAGCATATCAGCACAGGCGTTTCGGGTGACCGGATTTCCATGATAGGCCCATCGACACCTCGCCATTTATGATAATACACAACTAATGAGTACCGTAATGAAAGAGAGGGTGTTATTAGGCTGTATTACGTCGTTGCTTGCTTTTCATGAAGATAATGACTAAGTAGCTTGATTAGATTGATAACAAGGCACATGACGAAGAGACAGTATAGGTTCTAGATAGACAAGCACTCATTTAGAGGAATAATTAACTCATATACATTAATCCTTGATCATTTCCAACAAAGAGCTTACTCTGACGGTCTTGTCTTTGGTCGAAGGGCAGCAAGCATCTCGTACTCAGCCAACCCGACACCACCCCGCATCTCAAAAACCTCAAATTCACCACTTGAATTAGACGATCCAAGACCGGTGTGGCCCCAATCGCATTTGGGGCCAAGCCAAAGAACAAGCTGGCCACCTCTACGAGTAGTAGTTTTGCCCCTGCTGTTTACGCTTTCGCTTTCGCTTCTGCGCTCAGCCTCACCTATGCGCTCGTTTTCGCTCATACACTCGCCCTCGTGCTTTTTCTCGCTCACTTGCTCGTCTTCTCCTCTCCCTCCGTTGTCTCCACCACTCGACGAAGATGCCATAAACACCTCGATATACCGCCGAACTAAGGCGCCGTCACGGGGGTACACGAACATAAGCACTGCGGAGTCCCGCGCCCGCGATTCGTGAATAGCCCATGTGCCGGCAACTTGGTTGATGCGGTCTTCAGGGAGGTGGATATTCACAGCCCGGTTGACCTCGACACCTTCGACGCGCCAGTCTTGAGTCGATGCCGAGGCGTTGGGGTGGTTGGGGGTTGGCAGAGGGCTATCCCGGCCGGTTAGGTGGCAGACGCCGTAATTTAAATAGACGTGCAGGAGCTCTTCCAGGAGACCTGTGCCGCTCCCAATGGAGAGGATGAGGGCTGGCTCTGGTCGGGACGCTGACTCATGCGCATCGCTGCTACTCTTATTGTTAAGACTGGTAGAGGGAGGGAGCCCGGTGATGGATTGTAAAAGAGTCCGAATAGTGGCAAGCAGAGGTTGCGACAAACTCAAGCAGCAGCCGGGATGCCGCATAGGTTCGTCTGTTAATGATGGAAGTGTGGTCATCTCGAAATGGCGAGGCGCAGGTTACATAATGCACCGGCAATGGATAATAATCAATTAATTGCATGGCCAACATTTTGCGCTCCTAACTGAGCACTTGGCTGCCGTTGTGGGCCTGTTGACCTTCTCATTCTCCCTCTCTTGTATAACGTGCATATATTAATGGATGCAAAATATTCAGAAACTTATCGTGTCTCTCTTCATCTCATATTCTAAGGGGAACGTTATTTTCTTATTATTTTCCCAAGTAAAACATACGAGTCAGCCACAGCCTCCTGGACCAGGGAGTGGAATACTCAGTAAATCCTCCGAGATCAACTTGGCGAAGGATGCGTCTGGAATGGCGATCTCATCAGCTTTGGGTTGCATGGTGGCGTGAATAGGATTATTTTAGGCATCTCCTTTATTGAAACTACAAGTACAAGTAAACAAGTCCGTCCCCCTTCACCCCCCCTGCATGGGTAGGACTTCGCCTGCGCCTGCGCCCGCGTCGCAGGAGTTTCTATACTGGGTTCGTACCCAATAGCAGCAGTAATATGTAGATTCTGCGAGCACCCTTGCAAACCGGTGATCATGGTGGAGAGAACTCAATCATCGTAGCTCTCTTCCTCGCGTTTCTCACTTACTCGGAGGACCTTGACTAATCCTTTTCCTCTTTTCGTTGCCATCTAATTCGTACTATACATTTAATTACACATCAACACACTAATACCGAGTGCAAGGCAAATTATTAGATTTATATTTTTATAACATTCTTGTTTCGAGACTGAGATGGCGACCCCGGTAATATCGGGCACGGTAAGGACGAACCTAGGACCGCTAACAACCAACACTTGGTCATATACATGCACCGAAGTCATCCAGGAGTGCGGAGACTGCGATGTTGGCTGGGCCGCGCAGACATGTATAGACGGCACCGTGACCGACAATACAGACTGCTGGCCGCCGCGGGCTGGAAATGTACCGAAGACGAGCGGCGCCGTTCTCGGCTGGGGCATCTACTCGCCTGGCATCGTCTGTCCAGGCGGCTTCACACCCGTCGCTGCGGCAACGCAGTATGTTAACTCCCAAGCTACCGTCATTGTCTACTTCCTATACGAGAGCTTCGAGTCGTGATGCTCAGCATGCGCTCGCCGCTAGCCCGCTAGATAGCATTCCTTCAAATTGTTCCAATGGTTAATGTTTTGCTCTTTGAATAGCGGAGGCTCTTCTGATTTTGAATTCCAATATCCGTTGTCGGCCGGAGAGACTGCGATCGGGTGCTGTCCGAAGTGAGTGCACACCATCCTCATAGATATATCTATATTTACATTTCCTGGGGCGAATTGCGGATACGGGTAACAGGGACCAGGAAGCAGGGATAGACATAGCTCGCTGGTCATCGTCGCCACCAGTATAGGAAAAAAGAGAGCCAGTCTCTCCAATACTAGGCCAATATCAAAGCAGTAACAGTGACATTTAACTAACGGAAAAGCAGAGGCGGCTTCTCTCCAATCCAAGACCCGAATAGATATCAAACATGCGTGCAATTCAAACCAACGACAACATTTCTCGTGGGTAGCTGCGGCACCGACGGACCGACATACACCCCCTTCTCAATCGGCGGGACTCTAAACTCGACACAATACAATAGCTTCTCCGTGAGCGCGCCCTTCATACAGGTCGTCTACCAAGCGTCCGACATGCCGCGAGAGTCTACTACACAGAGTCCCACAAGCAGTAGCAGCAGTAGCAGCAGCAGCAACCCATCAACTGCATCTCAGCCTAACAGCCCAAGTCCCGAAAGTAATAAAAGCACCGCCCTCTCGCCGGGCGCCACGGCGGGCATAGTCATTGGCGCGATTCTGGGCGCGATATTCATAGCCACGGCGACGTTCTGCCTTTGGCGGGCACGGAAACGACGAGCTTCGCCGCGCCAGGCCGCCGAGTTTGTGCCGCCTGAGTTCAAGCCGTTCGCACCAGCCAGTGTGGCATATGGCCAAGATAACATCGCGATGGGCATTGCGAGGCATGACGGCATAGTGCCATCGGGCCTGGTGGAGGTTAACCCGAATCACCCCGCTGAACTCGCGGGTCGCCCGCAGCCCGTTGAGCTTGGGTCGTTGTATAGGAATGAAATAGCGAGGACGTAAGATATAGGTTGAATATTAGCTTGTCGATACGGCAAGGTGAGGGAAAATTCCTAGTTCCACTTCCTGTCTGTCAGGGCCAAACTCTAGGTCCTCTAGGCGTACATGCAGCAGCTTTGATTAAGCTCTGTCTTTTGATGTTACGTGGTTTGACAGCAAGGCGTTTATTACGGGATATTTCGGGGCATCTACAGGTGCCAAAGAGCATTTTGCAGATGCGGACATCTTAGATACTACGGCATAAACAGCTACCGCTAGGCCAAATATATACTAATTGAATGCTAAACCAGCTCTTCAAATACTGTTAAACGTCGCCATTCTGTTCCTGCTACCGCAACATCGTGAACTGCCCTTGTGAGGCAAAATTCGTGCTCATCAAAACATTCTATGTGGATAATAGGGCTTCCAACGGAGCTCAATGGCAGATTATGTCAGAGCTCCCACTTAGAATAACCCCAATGCAGGTATTTAGCAAGTCATCTAGGATATTGTTAGCGTTGCCAAATTGTCACTCTCAACGAAGGTACATTGAACTCACGGGAGCAGGGCCGGGGACCGTGTAGTTGTTAAAGTTAGTGTAGATCTGAGATCCGGTGTCAGCTTTCCGCGCAATTAACGTTTATTGACTATTCGGCAACAAGTAGCTCACATTGACGGTGTAGCCGGGATCAGTCTCCTTGAACGCCCCAGGAATTAGGGCGTTGGTTGGATTGGCGCTGCCGGAACCGCCCGTCACCTTAACTTGGGCTATGATGGTGCGAAGTTAGTATCACACTTCTTTTAGGGATATAGTGGCGCTTCGGGCTGTATCTCGGACGAGACTCACCGCAAGAGATGTACTACAAAACTCAGGATTAGTAACTGCCATTTTGAGTTTGATTGGGAGGGGTTGCATGTGGTTGGAAACATCAAGAACGCGAAGTCGGCTTGAACGAAGGCCCTCAACTGTGGAATTTCACAAGGCGTAGAGCTAAAGCATATTATTTTGAGAATTACTCACAAATTGAGGTATTCCAGCAGGCCAGGGGTTGTGAATGGCAAGCGACTGGATACGCAGCAGATATTCACCATCCTCAATACACGTGGGGATCTCGTAAGAGTACGTCTCTGAAGGCCGAGTCAGCATCGTCTTTATACCCTTTATGTGTATACTCACGTGATAGGTCCCAGGTGGCAGTTCCTCCTGAAAAAGTAGGAGCTTGATAATTCGTCAGCATGAGGCCGCAAATCATCAGCGGTGAGGTGAATTACCGAAATCCTTAATCTTGAACCATTCCCCGCTTCCATCGTAGTCGGCGGCGGCGCCGGGTGCCTTGGACATGTAGCTGAGCCGAGAGGTTAGTTATGAAAACTTGGTCTAAGAGAACAGCGAGTACATACATAGAGATGGGTCCCTGATGGTAGACAGCCTTTGTGCGCCCAAGGTTAATCTATATACGATCGCACGAAAGCCGGGATACTTCGCTTACGACGTCAAGAGTGAAGGTGAACGTTTCACCAGCCTGCATTTCGATTGTATCAGTGCCTGTGCCGGTGGCGCCCACATTGCATCGGAGATCGTCGGAAGCCAGATCTGTGCGATGGCGTTAAAGAACCGTCCATGTTTTTATGAAGATGATGCGTTATTCACCTGTCACGGGGGAGTTGTAGTTGGAGTTCTTTCGGACTATTAAATACATCTTAGTACTAATTCTCGACCTATAGATTCAGTTCCGGCTTGCGGAGTAGCCGAAGTTATGACTTGGTTTGGTGGGACAACATACTATACTGGTAGACATCGAACTTCGTAGAGCCAGCAGTGAGCTGCTGGAAGATGTAGTGGGCCGAGACAGTATTCGCCGCCAGCGCCGTGAGGGCAGCAAGGTTAGCGAAGTTCTTCATGGTGAGTGACCTAGTAGTTTCGTTTCGTGGCCGAGAATGATTCTGTTTTCGAAGCAGGTAGATAGTTGCACACTTCAAAATCACGGGCCCAACACAGAAGGAACAGGCGAGCCTCGAAGCTTTTCTATTCACAAGACGGCATACTAACCAGTCCCCCTGCGCCGGCCTTCTATCTCATTCCGCTCCGAATGATGCCCTCGCCCATGACTGTTCTTCCACCATTGATGGTTCCCGAGACCCGCCGTGATTTGGAGTTACACGGCCCGTTACTCCAGCATCCAGTACCTGGACGCCAAGGTAGGCAAGGCTGGAAAGCGTCATACTGCATTTGGGCACCCATGACGAGCGGCCGCTCGTCCGTGTCCGCGGTACTATGTATTTGCGGTTCCCTCTAACGTACAGCGATCCGAACGATGTCATGAAGAGTCCGAAAAAGGAAATGCCGGAACGAGAACGAGGAGTTGTAGTCATGCAGGAGGTGATACGGACCCCGGGTTCCGCTGTGCGGGCCAAGCATTACTCCAGTCAAATCCTTCCGGCTAATTTATAAATGCCACACTACTAGGTCCTCATACATAGCGTCCTTACATTGCTATCATGTCGGCCAAAGACTCGGCGTTGATGACCGACTCGATTGCGAGTTTTATTACTTTGAAACGGTTCGCTTCGTTACTCTATCCTGCATTAACATCGTTGTCATTGCCTAGATGCAGATGGAGAGCGCAACGTGCTACCTTAGAATATCAAGGCCTGGGACATTTAATATACGACTGGTGATCACCTGATAAGGATGTGTTGCATATGACACGTACACCTGACTAAAACAGTAAAGTATACAATTCTTAGATACTTTGGGAGAGGAGTGAGATTTTTCGACTATTAGAAGCTGGAATAAATTCATTGCTCTTATTGAGCTCCGACTAATTACTAGGGAAGTTCTCCGTAATAAGATGATGAAATAGTCACAAAACTTATGATTATTTCTAGCCTCTATTAGAGAATACTCGTATATTATCTTGTATCTCTATTACTGCCAGATGGTCCTCTTGCTATGTTCTCTCTTGGTCCCTGAATCACTAATATAAATCAGCACTTGACATTCTAAGTGGAACCCTATTACTATGTGAGACGTAGGACATTTTATACCCCTCTCACTATTGGCATTTCGTATAAACAAGCATTCGGGTAATGTAGATTAATTACATCATATGGTTACGTTGGGTTAGGAATATTGCTTAGAGACAACACCCCTGCCCATAAATAGCTTATAACGCCAGCTGGACTATGTGCAGTGCTATACCAAGCGAAGATGTACGCACGACCAATTCAGCGGACTTTCGAAGGCTTAGATATATAAAGAGACAGGTAAATGTATAGATGCCTTCAAATACTCTACCCACTTCCGACTAATTCTATGCTCGATAAATATGGCCATCATCATCGTCTTCTGTTCAAGTCCTATTCTGTCCAGGCATCTGCGTGCTCGCCCAAACTTTCTCTTCCGCATCGCAGGGATTTATTTAGGGTAGGCATGAGAATTCTACACCTAATCGACTCGCGCCCAGTCTCGTGATAAGTTTTTTTTTTTTTTTTTTTTTTTTTAAAAAAAACTTTTAAACGTGTGGGTAATGAAGTTTGAAAAAGTTTTAAAAGTAATTTTTTAATTTTTGTTACAACAAAGAGTTTTTTTAAAA
>MU380411.1:0-45848 GCA_022495085.1 Xylaria sp. FL1042
ATTTTTATTAAGTTTATATAAAACTTAAGCTTTTAAATTTTTAAAAATTAAATAATTTATTTTTTAATTTTTTATTATTTATTATATTTGCTAATATTTTTATATATACTATTTTATTTTTTTAAAAATTTATTAGCTTTTAAAAAAGATTTTTTTTATTATTTATTTTTTAATAAAGTTTTTTATTAAGCAAATAAAGCTTTTTATTAAGCAAATAATTTATTTTTATTATTAATTTATTAAAATAAATATTAATATAATTTTTTATTATTAAAACTTTTATTTTTAAAGCGTTAATTTATAAATTAATAATTGCTATAAAATTATTATAAAGTTTAATATTTAATAATAATTTAACTATTTTTAAAATAAATTATAAAAATTTAAGATTTAAGCAAAGTTTAAAAGTAAAAATTTAAAATAATAAATTATATAAAATTTAAATAAATTTTTAAATAATATTATAAAAGTGCTTAAATAATTATTTATATTTTTTATTTTATATTTATTTAATATAAAGCTTTAGTTAAAATAATTATTACGCTTTAATTAAAAATTTATATTAATTATAAATATTGCTTGTTTATTTTTAAAATATAAGCTACTTTTTATTTTTTATATATTTATTTATATAAACGGTGGTATAAGGTACTTATACTCTAGGGCCTATGCCCAAGGTGTCTCCACTTGACAGCTGGAACTACAGGTATAAGTAGGTACCTGGTATGCGTTTTAAACTATATATGCAATAAGTGAGCTAAGTTTATTTATCATATTAGTCGATTAGTCGGTAGATAGCGTGTTTCTGCCATCTGACGCCGCCAAAAAGTCAAGCTTCAATTTTCTACCCATCCATGGTGGACCCCCACCACTAGCCATTCCAATCATTGGCGACTAGCCTGGAGACTTGCTAGTTCCTTTCTTCTTCTTCCCTTCTTTTCCGGGTTGCTGCCGTAACGGAAGCTGATCAGCTCAATTGTGTTTCCGTCGCAGTCCTCGAAGGAGGATTGCTCACCGAAGAGTCGGCGTCATGAACATCTCACAACCCATCTCGTCGGCTATCGACAGCGTCGACTTCGATTTCCTAACCCCTGCCGAGATCAGGGCCATCTCAGTCAAGAAGATCGAAAACCCGACCACCTTTGATAGCCTCTTGAATCCCATACCAGGCGGCTTGTACGATCCAGCCTTGGGATCGTGGGGAGACTCGACGTATGTTATGTCTATCTAAACCACGCGAGATCCGATTTGGTGCTAATCAGGTCCCCCAAATAGATGCACAACATGCAACCTTCCTCAGCCGAATTGTCCAGGTCATCCCGGTCATATTGAGCTTCCCATTCCCGTATACCACCCTGTTTTTATGGACCAGGTTCTGCGCCTGCTGCGCGCTCAATGCCAATACTGCTTCCGCTTTCGCATGCGGAGAGCCCACGTCAATCTCGTTGTCTGTAAACTACGCCTGCTTCAGTTTGGCCTCATTGACGCCGCCAGTCGCATTGATGACATTAGCTCTGAAACGACTGGTATTGAAGTAGTAGAGGATGAAGACATGTCCTCGTACGAAAAGAATTCCGTCATCGACAAGGTTGTCCGAATGAGAGAGGCATATACGAGGCGGGAATTGAAGAATAGTCGTATAGCAGCCGTCGACATCAAGAAAGGCAAGCATGAAGGCGCTTCAGAAGCTCGAAGGCAGGTGTTGAAGGACTTCATGAAGGACATGACCAAGGGACGAAGCTGCAGCACTTGTGACGCCATTTCGCCCCCCTTCCGAAAAGATCGGTTCGTTAAAATTTTTGAAAAGCCCCTGAGCAACGAGGATATGGTCAAAATGGCACAAGGAAGACACAAACGGAAAGACGCCATTGTTATAAGGCAAAGGTCCAAGGCAAACGCGACCAAGAAAAAGCCCGACTACGATTCGGACGAAGGCATTGCTGACGTGGACCTACCTTCGAGCGAGGGCGAGGAGGAGCGCGACAGTCAAGAGGACGAGGATGATGAGGGTTCCGGAGTAGAGCTCGACGAGAACGGCGATGTGGTCATGGCCGATCCCGGCACGAAAACGGCAAAAAGGAAACAGGACAACAGCAAGGGTAATCATCGATACGTCAGTTCAACAGAAGTTCATGCCCGGCTACAGCTCTTGTTCGAAAAAGAGCAAGAGATATTAGCGTTGGTCTACAACTCCATGCCGAACAGCAAAAAGCTCCGAGCGGACAACTTCTTCCTTCAAACCATCCTTGTGCCGCCCAACAAGTTCCGTCCGGAAGCAAGACAGGGCGACGGGGCCATTGCTGAAGCGCAGCAAAACTCTGTCTACAAACAGATTCTTAATGCGTGCGCACAAATCGCCTTGATCCATAAAGAAATGTCTCAGGGAGCCGGCCCCAACAACTCCACACCAACCAGGAAACGAGAAATGACCGAAATGTATGAAGCCTGTTGCAGACTGCAAGATTGCGTCAACTCCTTGATCGACAGAGATAGAAACCCTATATCTGGTAAGGCGGGTATGAGGAACGAGGACGGTATTAAGCAAAAGCTCGAGAAGAAAGAAGGACTTTTCAGAAAGAACATGATGGGAAAGCGTGTCAATTTTGCAGCTCGAAGTGTTATCTCCCCTGACCCTAACATCGAGACGAGTGAAATTGGTGTCCCTCTAGTTTTTGCGAAGAAGTTGACATATCCAGAACCTGTGACAAGCCACAACTTCAGGGAAATGCAGCAGGCTGTCATCAACGGCATCGACAAGTGGCCAGGTGCTGCTGCTATCGAGAACGAGAATGGACAAATCATCAATCTAAAGAACAAGTCAGTCGAGGATCGTGTTGCATTAGCAAATCAACTGCTTGCCCCCAGCAGTCATCATTACAGTCGTGTTGGAGGTAAAAAGGTCCACCGGCATTTGGGTAATGGAGATGTGGTGCTTATGAACCGTCAGCCTACCCTCCACAAGCCTTCTATCATGGGCCACAGAGCCAGGGTGCTACCCGGTGAAAAAACCATCCGCATGCACTACGCAAATTGTAATACATACAACGCGGATTTTGATGGTGATGAAATGAACATGCATTTCCCCCAGAACGAGCTCGCACGGGTTGAGGCGCTCCAGATAGCCGACACCGACCATCAGTATCTTTCAGCAACGGCTGGGAAGCCCCTTCGTGGTTTGATCCAAGATCACCTTTCGGTTTCCGTGGCTTTGTGTAACAAGGATACCTTTTTTGACAAGAGCTCTTACAACGAGCTCGTTTATGGTGCACTGCGCCCCGAGAGTGGTCACATCACTACCGAGAGGCTTGAATTAGTCCCTCCAGCTGTATTCAAGCCAGCTAAGCGGTGGACCGGTAAACAAGTCATTACAACTATCTTGAAGAATATCAAACCCGCCGGATGCGGAGATTTGTGGATGACTGGGAAGACGTCCATCAAGAAGGATCCATGGGGTAATTTCAAGGAAGAAGGCGAAGTGTTCTTCAATGACGGAGAGTTTATTACTGGTATCCTCGACAAGTCACAGCTAGGTCCCAGTGCGGGTGGATTCATCCACTCAATACACGAAATTTGGGGCCCCGAATCTGCGGCGCGACTTCTTAGTTGCATGGGTCGGCTTCTGACAAGGTTTCTTAACATGCGTGCTTTCACGTGTGGCATGGACGATTTGCGACTTACCCCTGAAGGGGAGAGAAAAAGGAAAGAAGTACTGCAAGGTGCCAGTCGCATCGGCCTCGAGGTTTCTGCCAAGCATGTAAGTCTTGGAGATCGTTCTGATATTGACAGTGCGACTCCAATCCTTCTTGAACGCCTCGAGGAGGTTTTCCGCGACGGTAGCAAGCAGGAAGACCTTGAACACATGGTCAATGCTGGATGTGGGCAATTGTCTACTGACGTGACCCTGGCATGTCTGCCGGCTGGTCTGGAAAAACAGTTCCCCAGGAATCACATGCAGTCAATGACGATATCAGGAGCTAAGGGTAGCCCTGTCAACGCAAATCTCATTTCCTGCAATCTTGGACAACAGGTTTTGGAAGGCCGAAGAGTTCCCATCATGGTTAGCGGCAAGACGCTCCCTTGTTTCCGCCCATTTGAAACACACGTTCGGGCCGGCGGGTATATTGTAAACCGCTTCTTGACTGGTATTAGACCACAGGAGTACTATTTCCATCATATGGCTGGGCGAGAAGGTCTCATCGATACGGCCGTCAAAACTTCACGATCCGGTTACCTGCAGAGATGTCTCATTAAGGGCATGGAAGGCCTCAAGGTATCTTATGATACATCAGTTCGAGACTCAGATGGGTCTATGGTGCAGTTCTTGTATGGTGAGGACGGACTGGACATAACGAAACAAAAATATCTTAACGATTTCGAGTTTGTCCTTCGTAATCAAACATCGCAAGTCCATCGTCTTGGGATTGCCGAGCGAGGCTGGGACCAGGATGTTTTTGAATCCAAGGAGTATGCTCAGAAATACCACAAGAAGGCCGTCAACCAAGCCCTCGCAAATGACCCGAAAGGTCTTGACCCTATTCAAGCCGAACTAAACCCTAACAGGCACGCGTTTGCCACTTCAGAAAAGTTTTATCAGAAGGTCACAGACTACGTCAAGAAGAATGAACAAGGTTTAATCAAGGAGAAGGGCGACAAGGGTAACAAATCTATCTCAAAGGCGCTCGTGCCTCGCAAATATGCCGAGAAGATCTTCCACTCGAAATATCTAAGCTCGCTCGTAGAACCAGGCGAAGCAGTGGGCATCGTTGCAGGGCAGTCAATTGGTGAACCATCCACCCAAATGACGTTGAACACTTTCCATTTGGCTGGCCACTCTGCCAAGAACGTCACATTGGGTATTCCTCGCTTGAGAGAAATCTTAATGACAGCTAGTGATCATATTTCAACGCCATCAATGACGTTGCTATTGCATCCAGAGCTGTCTAAAGCAGAAGGCGAGACCTTCGCCAAAGCGATCAGCGTTCTACCGGTTGCCCATGTTGTTGATGAGGTGACCGTAAAAGAACGTGTTGGCAAGGGTGCCGGTCATCGCTTGGCCAAAATGTTCGACATACATCTGAAGTTCTTCAGCTCCAAGGAGTATACACAAACGTATGCTATTACCACGTCAGATGTACTTAGAACAGTGGAGATCGAGCTGCTGCCCATGTTAGAGAGGTTTGTGAAGAAAGAAATTAAGGCAAAACTGAAAAAGGAAAGTGCGGCGGTACCCGAGGTCGGCGTCACAACCGGTGTTGTTGAGATGGCCGCAACAGCCCCAGGGGGTGCGCCACGAGATGAGGACGATGACGACGACGACGAAGGGGATGACGATGCCACCAATGATAAGCAACGCGCCAACCGTTCTCAAGCCGTCTCGTACGGTGCGAACGATGACGAAGACGACGAAATCCAAAAGCGATTGGAACGTGAAGCATCACCCGAAGAGGACGAGGAAGAGCACGAAGACGAAGGATTCGGTGGCAGTCCACCTCCTTCTGGCGAAGAAGACGAGGAGGCGAGTAATAAGCTCAACCGTAGCCGGGAAGAACGTGTCAAGGAGAAAACACCCGTCGTGTCTCGCTTCGAGTGTGACGAGACTAAGGGTGAGTGGTGCAACTTCACACTCGAATATGACTCCAACATACCCAAGGTGCTCATGCTCAGCATTGTCCAAGATGCTGTCCGCAAGTCTCTCATCCAGCAAATCCCCGGGATACGCTCATGTATCTACGTAGCGGATGAAAAAGTACAAGATATATATACAGGCGAAGAAGTAGAGAGGGCAGTGATTCACACCGATGGCGTCAACCTGGAGGCTATGCAGAAGTACGGTGATTTCATCAACCCCAATACCATCAAGACCAACGATATCGCGGCCGTCTTACGGGTGTACGGTGTAGAAGCAGCGCGACAGAGCATCATACTCGAGCTTGGGAACGTGTTCGGTGGTCACGGCATCAGTGTCGACAAGCGTCATTTGAACCTCATCGGTGACTACATGACACGAAATGGAGTGTTTACTCCCTTCAATCGTAACGGCCTTAAAGGGAATGTCAGCCCGTTTACCAAGATGAGCTTCGAGACGACCTTGTCCTTCCTTAAGGACGCTCTCCTTGATGGGGACTGGGACGACCTGACGACGCCCAGTAGTCGCATCGTCATGGGCCGACTTGGTAAGATTGGAACAGGCGCGTTCGACGTCTTGACCAGACTTCATGTACGGAATAGTAAGAGTCATGTTGGCTAATCATGACGCCACCGTGGAGGATATATTTAGGTCGGAGAAGGTGAAAGAAGTTACATAGCTGGCGTTCTGGAGTATATACCGGTGGGAACTACAATTGTGTATTATTTGAAGGGATGGATACCATGGCCTCATGTAGAAATCAAAATCAACCCAATGAAAATATGCACGTTTAAAGGATATCTTGAATACTCTAGTTTACATTTTAGATTTTGATGCCCTAGATTCACAAAATAAGATGCGGAGGGGCGTCAAGGTCGGAAATATGAAGAATGTTATGGGGACATTATTAAATCCGCCCATATTGCTTATCTAGTCTCTACTCAAGGATGTAGGCAACTTGCGGCGCACTAG
The DNA here is from genome assembly GCA_022495085.1 of Xylaria sp. FL1042. Taxonomy (NCBI): domain Eukaryota; kingdom Fungi; phylum Ascomycota; class Sordariomycetes; order Xylariales; family Xylariaceae; genus Xylaria; species Xylaria sp. FL1042. Next base: position 6,599 of record MU380411.1, read on the forward strand.
ACTAGGTTAGAAGAGTATGAGCTCAACTCATCCCCATTCCGGCGCTCCTCCCATTCGAACCCCAACTCGGCCTATCCTAGTTTATAATATTCAACCAGCCCTGCATAGCACGGTCGTCAGTACTCAGCCTAGCAGACACCGTTGTTAACGAGACATAGTCGGGGTAAGTAACGCGGTACATGGTATCCCTCAGAAGCGTTCCGGCGATGGCTCTCATCGCCTAGTATCACGTAAGGTTCGCGTAGGGCGGGCGGACATTTTACTTACTCCGTAAGGTATCTCTGAGAAGCAGTAACGCACATGATAAAATGTCACAGTTAGGTAGTATGAGCATTGGGGCGATCATGTCTCTCTCTCTGTGAAAGTTGTAGATTTGAAGAGAAGAAACAGCTGGAGCCGTGATGTGGTGGAGCGTATGATGATACGGGACCGGTGAGGCAGAGGAAATAAGGAGGACGCAGAGAAGGTTAATGAGTCTCGTAAAGTTTGCATTACGCCGCTAACCCAACATAAGACCATATCTTAATGACCATATTGATTTTCGCGTAAGCGATGCTGGTGATCATCCAGTAGGTTCTTGAGCTGGTGGAATGGTGGTTTGGACACCAGGGTCCTCGTATTCGAGTCCTTGCCTCTAGTCATTCCATGGGAGGTGACTTGCACACACACGAGCTCCTTTTTTTTTCTTTTTTTTCTTTTTTTTTTTGCTTTTTTGTATAGAAACTATCACGCTCCGTCGCGTTAGAAATGTAGATACGTGGTGAGAAATTAACCAGTGCTCCCGGAAACGCGACGGAAACGCAGACAGGGACAAATGGATCAGTAAGCCGTACGGGTACGGGTACGTCTGCTGAACTCAGGCTATACACATCCTCACGACAAAGAAGACTCCGCCAAACTGGCCCCAGGGCACGTTCCAGGTCATGCGCGCTATCCTACGTCGACGACCGAGATATTCTCTTCGCCATCCTTGATATCCCACTCGTACCCCAAGTTCTAGATTCGTCGCGTCGTGTCGTCTTCGATCCCACAACCGGATGCGCTTGGAGGCTAGATAGATATTCCCAGGGTATTTCGAGGGCTCAAAGAGGGACGAGAAACACACGCGCAGTTCTATACGCTGTAGACCAGTTCCAGGAAGTACGGCCGTATGACTGAACTTCACTCCCTAGTTATGTCGTGCCTTCAGTTTACCGTGGCCCCAATACACCAGCATCATGGACAAAACGGGAAAGAGTATCAAGCTATGGACCAGTTTAGCCATGTCGTCTGAAGACATTGAGATATGAGAGGCTGGAAGCTCATGCTCCGGTTCTTGGTAGGTTTGTCATACACCACAAGGTTGGCTATAATTTGTCTTTTAAATGAGGCGAGGTCACAGGTGTTCAAGAGAAATCACGGAGCCTTTGATGGATTCGTATCTATCATGTGGTATTAAGAACAGTCCGAGCAACAAGCCGCCCGTTGTTTGTTTGATAACCCTATAGTCAGATCGGTGTCGTTGGAGAGTCGCCTGAATTGAATTCCGCGGCATAGTGATATGAATCTACATTTAGCCAAGGTCACAGCTCTGCCTGCCTGCTTTGTTAGCGGTCCGCAATTGTCTCAGCTAACAAACCACTAACCATCGCATGGTTAAGGTACAAGCGGAAGGGATCGTGTGTATTGCTCATCTAGGTAGCTTACCTAAACAAGGACACTGGTGTTTACGGTGATAGCGATGCAAGGCACTCAGTAGTTTGTTTCAGTTCATATTCAGATTCATGTGTTCAGTATCGCAGTGCTCTGTGAGCCGACTGCCTTTATCACTGATGTACAACCCATGCCTTTTAAAGCAATGCAAACACCAACGCCACGATTAACCTTTCCCTGTAAAACCCGAATCGTCATGCCATCCCAAAACAATCATCAAAGGTATCATATCCTCCACTGTCCCGTCGAGTATGTGGATCACTAGGTGTCAAGCACTCTAGTTGCGCTCACCGCGGAGACGACGAGCGAGCTGGATGTCCTTCTGTAGGGTTGTTAGTGCACCTGCGTGGAGATCATAGGCAGGTGGGAGTGTACTGACCGACTGAATGGTGACACGCTTGGCATGGATGGCGCACAAGTTGGTGTCCTCAAAGAGGGAGACGAGGTAGGACTCGACGGACTCCTGGAGAGCCCCGATGGCAGAGGACTGGAAGCGGAGATCGGACTTGAAGTCTTGGGCAATCTCACGAACCTGTTGACATCTATTAGCATGTACATTGATTGATTGATGTGGGGTACGGTGGAGAGACAAGCGTCGCGTGGTGCACGGTTGCCAGCGATGCGGTCGCGACGGCGAATGACCAAGGAGGTTGGCAGACGATGTAATAATCAGGACTTACCAGACGCTGGAAAGGGAGCTTGCGGATCAGGAGCTCAGTGGACTTCTGGTAGCGACGAATCTCACGGAGAGCGACGGTACCGGGCTTGTAGCGGTGAGGCTTCTTGACACCTCCGGTGGATGGAGCCGACTTGCGAGCGGCCTTGGAGGCGAGCTGCTTACGGGGAGCCTTGCCACCAGTGGACTTACGGGCGGTCTGCTTGGTGCGGGCCATGATGAGTGATGAAGATAGAGTTGTGCAGTTGATGAATGAAGTTGATGACTGATGGAAGATGCGATGGTCAAGTGGCTGTTGATGGGTTGTGTGGATGAGTGGATGAGTGGATGATGGGAGTTGTAAATGGAAGAGTTGGGAGGGGTGGGGGGAAGGTTTAAATAAGTGAGAGAGGGCTGGTTGGATGGGCTGGTCTAAGGCCTGGCTGATTGTGTGCCACCGACTTGGAAGGCACCTACGGTAGGGTCTAGTAGGTGGGTTTTAGGCGATGGTGCATGGGCCACCCGAGACTCGAGATAGCGCGCGTAGGCGTGTTGCGCACTCTGATCTGGAGTGGGTCAGGCAATTGCGACTTCTTCTGTTGATTTTTTCGTGGGGAGACAGGGGTGTGGTTGACTATGTTGGAGTTCTTTGCTTTTAGGTGGCAGTTTCTCATCCTTGAAGTACGCAGCTAATTTTTGATTGGCTGATGCAAATAACGAATCTACGCGAGGAATGTTCCATGTGGGGCCACCCAAAACTATCCAAATCATCAAAGAAGCAGCACTTGGCTTTTCCTATTATGGGCTTTGAATCTGTAGATACTTAGGTACCTACACCCGGCTCCAGCGCTCTAATTCACACCTGCATCAGCATTCGATTGTACGCATCCTAAGAATTCTGATCGCCATTCAAGCTCACATTTTAGTTTCACGTTTTTACCTTAGACAGATGGGGAAACTATAAGTGGGCTGCTGTCTCTTGCAGTAGTTAGTCGACCCCGGACAGATAATTCACAGGCACCACGCAATCCAGCTCATATAACTGCCCGTTACTGTCAAGATAGACTAGGTACACTGGGCGGAAAACTTATTTCAGACATCGTGGCAAAGCAACCCACTTATATCTGGTCAACTGCGATTGTGAAAATGCAACTTTAACATGCGTAAGTCCAGCAGTGCAGAAAAGTGGCAAATCCATGTATGTCCAGGCTTCTCCCAGGCTGGAACGCTTCACAGACTAAGGCAACAAGTTCACATGCTGCTGTTTTGAAATATATTATGCAAGACACCTTGCAGCTGTTAACCGGTGCAACTTGTTATTATCATGTCGTCATGTCTCTTTCAGGCCGATCCACCAAGGCCCATGAGCAACAGAGGACAAAATAGAAAAGTTTAATGCCTACTATCTACCTAGATGTAGCTAGTTTGTGAATAACAATATTAACAGTAAAGCCATTCATATTTAGATTTTATCTAGCATAACATGTGTACATGTCCACCATTATACCTAGTGGTATATATGTAGACTGTTGGTTGTGGACCTGTTTAGACTTGAAATTGAAGCATGGAAATTGATGATTGGCTTAGGCAGAACAGACCTTTAAAAATCAGTTCGTCCCAGAATGGCATAGCAACACCGATTCCCGGGCGCTGGTTGCTGCAGGTGGATTTTGCATTTTACATGTACCTGCGCAGTAGGACTTTACCTACTGTAGTACCTATACCTGGAATTGTCGGTTTTTGATTGGCTAGTTTTGGTTGCAACTACTGCCTGCCTTACCCCCACTCTACCGATTGTGACAAGCCCAAAATATGCTGATTGATTATGCTGGATTGCAGCAATGCTGCCCAGCCCCCAGGCACGCATGTATGATCCACAGCAACAACAAGTCGCGCCTGCGCCTGTGTTCTCTCGCGTTGCAACGACGCTAGCAGCTGGTGCTGAAGCGGTTCTCTGGGCTGATCTGATTTCGGCTACCCACTCCGCTCCTTTCCTATTTAATTACCTTTCCTCTTCCCCACGTTCTCCCAACTTTCTCGATACTACTTCCATCCACCAATACATCTATCATCAACCAACCGCACTCAGCCTCATCCACCATCCATCTCTGCCTTGTGCGATTATCAAACAACACTTAATACGCATACTTTACACATAACCTCTCAATATGACTGGACGTAAGTAGCTGCATCCGCTATTGCATCCCGTTGCCACGGTCATGTCGCGTCATTAATCTCGAGGTTGCTAACGCGTCTTCCGCAGGCGGCAAAGGTGGCAAGGGTCTCGGAAAGGGCGGTGCCAAGCGTCACCGAAAGATTCTTCGTGACAACATCCAGGGTATCACAAAACCCGCTATCCGACGTCTTGCTCGTCGTGGTGGTGTCAAGCGTATCTCAGCCAGTATGTCCCCCATTGTAACACATCTTATGACATCGATCTAACCATTCCGCCCTATAGTGATCTACGAAGAGACCCGTGGTGTCCTCAAGTCCTTCCTCGAGGGTGTCATCCGTGACGCCGTCACCTACACCGAACACGCCAAGCGCAAGACCGTCACATCGCTGGATGTTGTTTACGCCCTGAAGCGACAGGGCCGTACCCTGTACGGTTTCGGTGGTTAGAGAGTGTTTCTCTGTCTTTTTTTGGTTGGGTGGACCGGGGAGTTCATGTCTGTTACGAAATGTCATTTTCTTCGCACGCGCATACACACTACATCGTACATTTGCCACAGAGCATGCGTCGCCTGGTGGTTCTGGTCATGACGATCATGGGAATGGGTTCTTGCTTTTTCAAGGGGTGTTACATGTACCATAAATAAGGGTTATGGAGGTCTACCGGATTTGTTTGATGGGAATAATCGATCAATCCGTCAAGGAACAATTGTGAACAACCTCTGCTGTTATTATCTGCATCTCGTGATTGACGCGTGGCATAATTTTGACCTTACTGCTTCGGGGTGTAATTCTGCATCATGAGTGTCATTTCACGTGCAATCCAATATACGCGACATGGCAGTTCTGTGATCGGTTTACTGTACTCTACGTTTGCTTGTGTGATTCATGGTAGGCACGGCAGCCAACAACAGTGATACATCTACGATAGTCTCTTCCGGACTTATTGCATAAATCTCGCTCATTCTAAGCAACCCCTCAGAGCCTCCACCATTGTCAGGCTGTTGATCCTCACTAACCAATGTGGTAGCCTAAATTAATGAGTCACACGCCCTAGACAAGGTCAGCTGCTCACGTCCTTTGTAGTGTATATTTTCGTCCCCTGGAACTCGATGGTTTTGGAGACGTTTGAAAAAGGCATGCGCAGTATATTAAAGTCGGGATATCCGTCACATCTACCTAGGTACCTTATGGTGGTGATGTGGGTCGCTCAATTCCAGGGTAAGCTCTGCCATATTAATGGTCTATAAATTCACATTGCGAGATACTTTTTGCGTTTTGGTTTATATCTCATGTAGGGATAATTTAATCTTGTGTATTTAAGTTTTTTTTTTTTTTTTTTTTTAAACTTACGCCTACGTTATTGCTAAAAGTTAATATTAAAAGTTAATACTAATTTTATCTAGCGTTTTACATAAGCAAAACAAAATAAACAAAGCCTTTTTAATTAATTTTAACTAATTTAAGCCTTGATTTTAATATATTTAACTAATTTAGCTAGATTTTATATTTAACTTGGTTTAATTATTTGCTAAATATATAAGCTAAATAATTTTAGCGGTTTTTTTAGCGGTTATTTTTATTTTTAATAGCAGCTTAAAAATTTTTTAAATCGTTTTTTAGCTAGTGTTAAAGGCATTAAATAAATTTTAATATATTTATTAAAAGGTATAATTGTTAAAAATTTAACGTTAGTTTAACTTCGTTAAAGATTTTTTTATATTTTATTAATATAGCTAATATAAATAAAACATTAATAATAAACTAATATAATAACAGAAATTATTTTTTATACTTTTATTATTATATAAAAAAATCGCGGTTAAATTTTATATAGCTTATTTTTTTTATTTTTAAATAATATTATAATTTATTTTTATAAAAAAAAAGATTATTGTTTAAATCGTAGCTATTATATGTTTTATTTATTAGTTTTTAATAAAAAGCTTTAATAAATATAATAGCAACTATAATTTTAGCGGCTATATTATTAATATAATATTGTTTTTAATATATAGTTATTTATTATTATATATAGTTAGCTTTATAAAGATTTTCTTAGCAAAGCTTTTTTAGCTTTATATTTAAATAAAAAACAATTATAGCTTAATAAGTAAACATATTATTAAATATTTAATAATATTTTTACAGCTTTTTATAAGCTTTTTTTAAGCTATTTTAAATCTTATATATATAGTTAACGCTTAATAAGTTAAAGCTAGCCTAGCAGTTATTAAAGCGGCGCTATTGTTTGCAAATATAAATAATAGTTATAGCTTTAAAGCCGCGTTAAGTAAAATAAAGTCGCTTTTAAAACTAATAAAAAATGCGCAGCTGTAAAAAAAACAGTTAAAACTATACTTAAATAACTTTAAGCTTTAAATTATTATTTTTATTAATTAAGCTAAAGTATATTAAGCAAGTACGTAAATATTTTTTTAATTTTTTAAAGAAAGCTATAATATTAAGCAAGCTAACGTAGTTTTTTTTATGCTAAAATATTATTTAAAAAAAAAGGTTTAAAATTTTGTCGACTTTATAAAAAACTTTTTAATTTTTAGCTATAAAGCTATATTTAATAAAAATACGCTTGTTAAAATTATAATTATTATATAAAATAAAGTATAATTTAATAAAAAGCTTTTAAAAAATAAATAAGCTTTTAATTTTAGCTATAAAAAAGTTTTAATAAATAGCGTTTTTAATTTTAACTATTAACTTTTACTTTAATATATTTATATCGCTAGTTAAAATAATAGCAATTTTAAATATATTTAAGTTTTAAATAGTAAAATTATTTTTATTGTTAATAAATTTATTTATTAATTAAATAAAAATATCTTTAGCGCTATTATAGCTTTAAATTTTTTTTTAAAAAATATTATATTATTAAAATAATTAGTAAATTTATATATTAATAAAATAACCTTTTTTAATAGCTAAAAAAGCAATAAATTTAAAAGAACTATTATTTAAATAATTAAAAATAAAATATTAAATAATAATATTAATAATATACTTTTAGTAGCAAGCTTTATATTTATAAACAAGGTTTTTATAATTAATATAAAACTTTAAATTAATATTTATATTTTTAAAAAAAATAGCAAAGGCTTTATTATTAATATTAGCATTATTAAATATAAAAAACTTTAATTTATTTTTAATACTATAATTATTAATTATTTAGTTTAAATAATATTTAATATTAATAGCTATATAAAGTTTTATAATACGTTTTAAGCTAATTAGCTTAATGCGTAGTTAAAAATGCTAATTAATATAATAAGTAATAATATTAACATTTTTTTTTTTAAATAAAGATTTTTAAAAGTTAAAAAAAAAGTTAATTTTAAACTTTACGCTAGCTATTTTAATAATAACTATTTTATAAGCTATTTAAAAGGCTTTTTTAACTTAACGCGTTATTATATTAAAAAAAATATTAAGTTTAAATATTAAATTATTATTTAAAAATTAAAAAATATTAATAAATTGTTTTATATTAAGCTTGCTAAAAAAGACTTTAAGTGCGATATAAAAGTTAATAATTAGCTGTTTTTATTATTGTTTTATTAACTTAACTATTTAAAAAAATAACGTTATAGCTTATAACTACTTAAAAATAATTAAATTTTAAAAATTAGCTATTATAAATAAAATAATATTAACGTTAATGTTATAATAGCAACTAAAATAATATTTACTTAAATTAATAGCTTTTTTATTAAAGATTTTTATTTTATAGTAGTTATTATAAATATAATATATTTAAAAATTTTTTTTTTTATAACATTTAAGCTATTAAAACTAATAATAACAAAAATAAAATATATTTTATATTTAAAAATATTTAAAATTATATAACCATTTAATTAAATATAAAGTATATAGTTTTTATTTAATATTTAAATTTAAAAAAAGTTTTTTTAAAAAATATTAAAAAGCTATTAAAAAAATAAAAAAGCAACTCGGTTTTAAATAAGCTTATATAATAATAAACAAGTAGTTTAAGGCTTAAAAAACCTTTTATTAATTATTTTTAAACTATTTTATTATCGGTTAACTTTTTAATACTAGTAAATATATATAAAAAAGTATTATTTACTTATAAGTAATAATATATTATATTTTTAAAAAATGCTTAATAATAGCTATATAAAAATATTATAACTAGCGCGTTAAAGCTAATAATTAAAAGCTATCGGTATATTACCGGCGCTATTAAAACTAATAATATAATCGGTGTATTAATAATAGTAGGTAATAATAATAATAATAGCGGCGGTAGTAGTTATAGTAAATATTTATGTTTTAATAATTTTTTTAATAATTAGCTGTAAATATTACTAGATTATATAGCAAAGATTAAAAAAATAATAATATATTAAGCTTATTATAAATAAAAATAAAAAAAAAAATAAAAACAAATAAAAATTAAATATATATAAAGCTTAAAATATATTAATTTTAAAAATACTATTTTTTTTATATATATTATTAAATATATAATAGTATAAGCGTGAGAAAGTATTAATTATAATATAAATATTGCAAATAAAAATAAGTAAAGCTAAAGAAATATTAACTTATTAACTTATTTAAAAGCTATACTTTAATAAAGTTAATAAAAACAAATAAAAATTATATATGCGTAAAGCTTAAAATATATTAATTTTAAAAATATAAGCTTTTTAATAAAAATTATAAAGTGCGTAGTATTATTATTAAAAAATAATAAAAGCTATTAAAAAAGTTAGCTGCAGTGTAAATATTATAATTGCAAATATTGCAAACAAAAATAAATAAAGCTAAAAAAATACTTATTTATTAACCTATTTAAAAGCTATACTTTAATAAAAGTAATAAAAACAAATAAAAATTATATATACGTAAAGCTTAAAATATACTAATTTTAAAAATATAAGCTTTTTAATAAAAATCGTAAAATGCGTGGTATTATTATTAAAAAATAACTAAAGCTATTAAAAAAGTTAATTATAATATAAAAAAGTTTTTAAATAATAAAATAACTATAAATATATATTTATTTATTAAAATTAGCGAAATATAAAAACTTAGTTAAAAAATAAATAATTAAAAAGCTAAAAATATATTAATTATAAATATTATATTTTTATAGCTTAAACTATAATATAAAAGTGGTTTAAATAATATATAAAAGTAAATAATATTAGGAGACTTAAAAGCGAAAAGGTTAAAAAGTTAAGGCTTTTTGCTTTTTATGGTTATAAAACTTAGTTAAAAACGTTAGCGCTAAGTTAAAAGTGGTATTAATCGAGAAGTTTAACTATGTTAAATATAAATCCGATAAAAAATAATATTAAAAAAAAAAGCGCGCAAAGCTATAAATAAATTAAATTAAAACATTAAAAGTGGCTAGCAAAGTTAATTAATTTTAAGTGTAAAAATAAATAAAAGTTAAAAATAAGTAAAGGTTTATAATAAGCTATAAGTGGGTTAAGATTTTTAGTTAATATAAGCTTTAATTAACTTTTTTTTATTAAAAAACCTTTGTAAAAAAAAAAAAAAAAATATAAGGAATTACTTAAATTATTTATAATTAATTAAATAAAATAATAATCGTTTATTTAATTTAAAAAATAATTTAGATAATTTTTTTTTTATTGTTTTGTTTTAACTAGTTAAGTTATTTGTTAGTTAAATTAAATATTGTTTTGCTTGTGCGGATCGCTGATTTTATTAAGCTATGTTGTGTAGGTATATATAATTTTAGATAAAATAATCATTTAGACTTAAACATTGTGCACTATACACTTACAAAATGAGATTTACTCGACATATAACATAATAGAGAGACGATATATACAGTTCTAACTTAGTCACTAGGCCGGTTGTAACTTCAAGGCAAACTACCGATCGCCTCATGAACATGTATGGAAGAGTTTGATATCCCACAATGCGAAATTGTGTTCTTCACCACCCCATGTTGAGTCATCGACAAGGAAGAATGGTTAGCCTTAGTAATGAAGTTACTCATAGGGCTATCAAAGTGTACATAATTGACCATGTTTATTCCGACCAGGCACACCCAATGTCCAGTATCAGGCAGCTGGTGTGAGCCACTCGGCATGTAATAATAAGCAACAGGTACAATTATTAAACGAGTTTGTCAACATATACTTGTGGTAACTGATAGCATCAAGACAGAGAATAAACGTGTCGACCTAACCTGCTAAGATCAAAGTTGTACCTATTCACGGGGGTGTAAGACGGACATCCACTCTTACTGTGGTATGTCACAGTAACGATTGCAAGGATACTAGAGGGAGTATGAAAGTCGCGAAGGAAATATAAGAGCAGTATGATGATCGCTAGAATTTTTACAGACTATTTACTGCCTTGTCTATCTGAAGGGCTGTTGGGTTACCTACAAATCTGCAGGATAATTAACTGTAGTAGCATTCCTATATAAGATAGCCACCACTAGCAAGGACACGCCTGTGGTGACTTATAATGCCTATAATAAATAATATTCTCGGGGTTAGACTAGGCGAAAGTCACGATGAGTTGGCAAGTTACCTCGACTGTGAAAACGAGAGCATTCACATGACTGGGTGGATACAGCTTGGGTGACCTAGATGTATCGCTTTCAAGGTGATGTGGGGATGGTGAAGTGAAAGATACTAGAAACTTGGATATGGACTATAGATATCTTCCCTGGCACGTGTGATAGCTTGGTTCCCGCTGGGTTATAAATATGTAGTAGCTGTAGTGTGAATATGATATCTACCCTATCTGGATTGTACCTCGGATTGTAGCATGAACCCTAAAATAGCCGACAGGTAGTTGGTCTATTCCCAAACATACACATGGAGTAGAGATATGAGCACTACCAAGAGATCTTGCAGACAACTGCACATTGACGGTGTGAGGGAGGGAGCGTGATACTCGGTAGATGCTATGTACGATATGATCATGAATGAGCAGTGAGAAGATCATGGAATATAGTTATTATTGAAAACACCACCTAGCCTTCGCCATCGACCAGTTAAAACGTGTTACTTGATATCATCCCTGAAGCGTTGCCTTCCCCGCGGAGAGTGACTAAACAGCGACTATGTAATATGTCTCGCCGTGAACCAAGTTGCATCCTATAAGTAGCGCTAGGGAAAAAGGGAAACTACGCCTGGCTCTAGCATGTTGCAGAAACTGGACATACCGTGTATTGATCCTGGAACTCGTGTATATAGGCTAACTCCACGCAGTGGCAAGTATAAGACGGGTGAAAACGAACGTGCAGGATGCGCTGTGATTGGGTTTGCTATGAGAAGTCTGGATGTCTGTATTCAGAAAAGAATACACCCAAATCTTATGGGCTGAGACGCGGGGATCCTCATGCACTACGCACCACATGACAGTTTATGGCGGCACGGGCCCAGGTAAGAGAAAGAATGTCATTGAAGATTTATTACAGTTGAATATGAGGGTCGGGATTAAGCACTGCTTCTCAGGATTCCTCTAGAAGAAATGAAATCGCGGGATACTGTTCATCGGAGATTGATCCGTGAAGCTAATTATCTGTAGCTTCTAGTGGACTACGCTCTTGTGATATATTACATCGATGGCGCTCTGGAGAGTCTGTATAGACGAGCGAAGATTTAACACGCCTGTAGTGGATGTTGGATCCGGTAAGCTTCCCTGGGTACCCGTGAAACCGCAGTGGTGGAAATTCGTCTGCTCACAAAGGTGTAATATCCTAGCATGTCTATACACACTTACTTTACCTTGTTCATAATATTGGTATTCTGAAGTCGCTGCCTCAAATCACTTGGCCTACATCACATACCAATCAAAAGACCTGCATGCTCTCATAATGCCCATCACTGGCACTAGTATACGCAGGAACTACGGACTCTCGATAACAAACTGGAAAGTCGTGGAACTAATCACAGCGGGGTGGAAAGTTCTAAACCTTCCATCGTAGTTCTACGCCTTTAGGGATGGCGCTCGGGGTCCTCTCCCTTCCTATTAACCAATCACCACATATCGGGTGTTGCCGAACAGGCGACCGTGACCATACCGTCATGGCGTTTCATCTGTGTGACAAACGGGGTAACGTGTATAGAGATAGGGATAGCTAACGAAGGTGTCTCAGGGCCTACGTGTAACGAAGTTGTATGTAGCCCTACCTACGATTGGCGATGCAACGAGTGCTTGACACAACCGCATAGATCGGCAACCTATCGCTTGCGGAATGTTTAGCCGCGCATGAACAAGTTAATTAACTTCGCGACTCGTATCTACTTTCCATTCGAGCAGCGGCCAGGTTTCGGGGTGTCCGCACGAGGCCGATGGAAACTATTCGTCGAAAAGGGTTGCTGTGCTCCTCCTATCGAGACGCCTTGATGATTAGTAGCTCTGCGCTTTTCCACCTGGCCACCGTGTTCAGCGTAACAAGGTTGGGCAGCGTACACACGTCGAATCAGAAAGCAGATGCGAGGATCGCCGTGCTTTCCGTGAGGGAGCGTCATAGGAAGTGCGTGTGTGATGTTTGCCTGTGGCCCAGTGCTTTCGGCACCGGAGATTCGGAGCTGTGGTGTACGCTGGACAAGTCCTCTCGGCGGCGCCCGGACGCCACAGCAGTGAGAATGTTCTGAGTAGCATACTGGGTCTGTACTAGGGATACCTACTCTCTGGGTAATTCCGTCCAAACGAAATGAGCGGTCCGCCACGGTCTTATGGATCGATCCCACATTGATTCTGGGTGAGAACTATAACCAGCGAGACGGTACTGCATAGACGCATACCGAGTAGATGGCGGTAGACTATTCCACGTGGTGGCGTCGCCGGCAATTAGGACATAGCGGCGTCGATTGGCTCTGGCGATCCGTGACCCTCCCTCGCCTCCTTGCAAACACCCCTGGACGCATAGATGGTGGTGGCTGTGCGCGGTTGTGCTATGTAACCTGTCCTCTGCCTCCCTGTCTACGCCCTATGTAACGTGCATGGCATTTCTATTCTATTCTATTAATGCCAATCACATTTTTCTTCTCGACACATTGTGGGTGCCAAGTTATTGGCCTCAGAGTGAGTGAGGATGACAGGGGCGTGTATGTCCGGTGACCTTGCATGGACGCCGAGCTTATGCGCAGCAACAGTATTACGTAGTGCGTGTTCAGTAAAGTGTTCCTTGTCAAGTATTTCAGCTCCGCCACCAACCAGTCTATACTGTATTTAGTATGGGGTTTTTTTAAATGAACAGCAGAGATACTTCTGAAAAAACAGCCCATATGGGGTGATTGAATACCTATGGGGTGACTGACTGGCTAGCCTACCAGTCATCCTACCAGTCATCCTACCAGTCATTCTACTAGTCACCCTACCTACCAGTCAACTTACCAATCATTCTACCAAAACAGTCAGTTAGCTAACCAACCATTTACCTGACCTACCTGTATCTACAGCCTTCACGATGTCTTCATACGCTATTTATATTGCTCCAATCGCCCTAGGCGTATTTTTTATTGTGTTTACTATCTGGTTTTATTATTATCGCACGCATATTGAAGTAACAGAAATTATTTAATTTTTTTCCAATGGCTAAGGGGTATCGGCAACTTACAGATGACGATAAGCTACGTATTCGAACGCTCTATTCAGACGGAGGCTTCTCTGTAGCCCAAATATGCCAGAAAACCCCATTTACGAAAGGTCAAGTCAACAGGGCTCTGTTCAACCCACAAGGCCCTCGCCGGCGAAAAGGTCCTCCGCCAGCTCTTGGCCCTGCCGAAGAGGCTGAACTAGTTGACTTCGTTACGTATTCGCGCCAGAACCGCTTAATGACATGGTTCAAGATATCCGTCACTTTATTCAACGGGATTTTCGGCTTGCAAGCTATTCGCAACGCTTTTCGCCGCCTTGGCTACAAGCGTTATCGAGCCCGCCGAAAGCCTCCACTTAGCGAAGTCAACCAACGGAAACGGAAAGCCTTCGCCGAAGCCCACGAAAACTGGACCTTCGACCAATGGGCGCAGATCCTTTGGTCTGACGAGACCTGGGCGACCTACGGCTACCATAACGTCCAGTACGTCACTCGACTACCCGATGAAGAATGGAACCTTGACTGCTGCGTTGATAAAATACCAAAAAAACGAGGCTGGATGTTTTGGGGCTGTTTTTCAGGCTATGGCAAAGGCCCAGGCGTATTCTGGGAGAAAGATTGGGGCTCAGTCAACAACGTCAGCTATCGCCAACATATTCTTCCTATTGTTGATGACTGGATTCGTCAAAATCAACGAAACGGCGTACGCCTTTTCTTTATGCAGGATAACGCTCCTGGCCACGCTGCGAAGGCTACAATACGAGATATCAACGCGCGTGGGATCGAATTCATCCAGTGGCCACCATATTCGCCAGATCTGAACCCTATTGAGGCTGTATGGGACTGGATGAAGGACTATATTGAAGAACATTACGGTCATTTGAGAGATCCAGGCTACGAACGAAGGCGCGAATGGATTCAGGAGGCATGGGATGCAGTCCCTGAATGGTGGCTATACCAGTTATTGGCAGGTATGTCAGATAGGTGTACAAGGGTCAAACTAGCCAATGGAGGTCATATTAGTGGGTAATCTAGCTGAATAATTCGTTTCTCCACATTATGGTATGATTTGTATACGTATTGGCTATGTATTCTATTGAACAGGGATTCTGGATTATATGGAGTGATCTAGTTCAAATACCTGACTAGGAACACCTACCACCCCTGTATGGGAGTATACTACGTAGAACCGAGTGCGAACACTCTAATTCTCATCTTCCCTCTGCTCCCTCGTTTATTGATGTGATCCCAATTCTCATCACCTGACTCATGTTAGATTTTTTACCATTAGAAGGCGTGAGTAATAGAGAGAGAGTGTGTATGTGTTCGAAAGAGAGAGGGCTCCGGACAGGTCACGAGACTTGGCGGTGACTAATCGCGGGTTTCCGATGTTTGACTCATTAGTCACCCATCATGGGCTGCTATTCCCGGGGCGGCCTCCATCTACACTACACACAATACTATCTCCGTCGTTATACCTTACCTCGGTCGTCCCCACACACCTAGCGTGCGAGAATCGTAAAGTCGCACATCAACTCGACAGTGCCGTTGATGTCTCGGAATAGCTCGAAAGCACGAGAAAATCTTCAAAACCAAAAAAAAAAAAAAAAAAAAAAAAAGAGATGCATAGGGGTGTCGAAAGTCCCCAGTCACAGACCGGTCTGGCCGAGGAAAGGGGTGAGGAGAGCTCAGAGCTGTCCGTTACAGACATTGAGCAGCACAGTATAAGTGTAATTGTAAGTGTAACTGTAAGCAAGCACACAAACACAGCCACAGACAGTAGCGGACTGTTAGCAGTTAGCAGTGCACCGCGCGGCAGCGAGCGGCACGGGAGCGACAATATTTGACAGGGTAGTCTCGTGTTCCACGACAAAATTTTCGATGCGAGACCCAGATCCCCGGGTCCCTTGCTTTTCGCGGGAGTGCGGCTCGTCTGACAGGTCGTTCGTATGGCGGCAGTCTAGGCTCTGCAGGCACCGCTGATGGCGTTGGGTCTGGCCCGTATTAAGTACGGTACACAGGAAGTAGGTAAGGTACATGCATGCCCACGTGTCACGGACAGACGGACAGACAGACAGAAGGCACAACCTACCTACAGCGTACTTACTTATCTATAAAGTATCTAGTATTTGCCATGTACTAAAAGATGCAGGGTAGGGAGTGCTAAAGAAGTATACACTCACTAACTGAAACCAACGATGGTCGCTGTAGGTGGTCTCAGTCTAGCGAGTGCTTAGAGCATTACATACTTAGTACATGCCTGTGTAGATGGGGTTATCCATATATTTCCAGCTGCATTCCAACAGCATCCTACGAAGCACGAAGCTGAGCAATAGAACCCGTATTTCTTTTTAGCTTTATTAATGTCGATATCGACATCATCATTGTTCTTTATGCCTTTTTCTCTTCCGCTTTCACTTATTTTTCTTCTTCTTACGGTGTGAGTAATGCTCAGTAATGCTTAACTACTGCTCGGTGTTTGCTTGGAAATGGCTAATGCCGAGCGAAAGGCCGCGCGCCGCTGCTGACACACAGGGCGGGAAAATCTCCGCGGGACATTTATTCCTTTCTACTCTCTCTCTCGGCCAGAGCACGGAATGGAGTTAAGATCGGACTCATTCTCTTTTTCGGCTTTTGGTAGTTAGCCTCTTTTTTCCCTCTCTCTCTCTCTCTCTTTTTTTTTTTTTTTTTAAGCCGGCAGTACTCTACGGCACTTGGCGCTTATATCTAATAATAAACTTGCACTTAAAGACTATCTAGCCTAGCCTAGATAGTGTGCATTTATAGGTACGTATAGAGTATTACCAGACACACCTTACACCTTACACCAAATGGACAGGCAGAGTTTATCTAATAATCAGACTGCTCGTATGCGACAACGGGCTTGATGTAATTGATAATGATTACCTATATTGATTGAATGCTGCTCGTGTCGGGGCCGATTGCCCTTTTTTTTTTTGCCGCCTCGTGTAACCAACAGCTCGATAAGCCGCCCCGGCCTAGATGTTACCCCAGCACTTGTTGTCGTGTACCATCTCACGAGAGCATTCTAGTCATAAGCTCTAATCACGAGGTGTTGTGTAGACAACTAAGACCAAGACAGGTCGAATAAGCGAAAGCCGTGTGTGTGCACAATACTGAGTAGTTGAAACCCCGGTGTCGCCGGCAGGCGAGCGGGCAGGCAGACGGAATAACAAAACAACCAGAGAGACGAGGAGGAACCGAGAGCGAAGGGTTAGGGAAAAAAAAGTACAAAGCTCGGTGTCCCGAGACTCTGGGTGCTAATAATACCGAAGGTGCTATGGTGCTACGCGGTTGGGCTTGGCTCGTTGCTTGGCTGAGAACCCGCTACCGCCCGGCTAGAACATCTAGATACAGCCAGCGATCGGGAATCCCGCTGCAAGATGCACGCAAGCAAGCATTGATGGTGCGCTTTTCCTTCCCGCTGGGTCCGCAAATCTTGGTCTCTCGATGCGACGTTGATCCTCTGTTCGTTCCAACTAAGCGTGATTAAGAATCTTTTTATTTTTTTTATTTTTTTTAAATCCCTCTTTCACAATTCATCCACCCCCCTCCTTTTCCCAGCTTGCATCTTCGCTAGCCTCTTGTGAGTTGAAATGTTTAAACCGAGACACCGAGAAGGGGTGAGAATCTCAAGCTGGAAACCTTTTTAGTAGTGAATGCGCAGGTAGCGCGGGGTTCCGCATCCCGCATCGACAGACAGGCATTGCCTGGTTCACTGGGTGTCTTAGTGGCATGTTGTATCGTGATTTAGTGGATGAGCCGATGCCCGTGCCACATCTGTTAGGTACCTCACCACCTCGGCCCCACCCAGCGCATCGTGAGAATGAGTGCCTGAGTGAAGCCCGAGCCTATCTTACTACTCAGTTATCCAGGTCACCATGTACATAGTATAGATCTAGCTGACGAATCTTTGATACTGGTCTTAGACGGATATAATTCATATTTTATTTTATTTTTCATGAGTAATTGGAGGGTTTCTATAGGCGGCTGGACTTGCTTAATAGAGAAAACAGAAAACGGTTGGAGTACTGAGTGCTGACTAACCATTATACTCCGTGCTCTCCTTTCGGCACCTTGGGCACGTGGCGATGCATCAGGCCAGATTAGCGGCGCGTGGAATAAAGTCGAACCGTTGGGGTGGGAGGGGGGTGTGTACCGAAAATATCGTCTGTCTACTTACTTAGTAGATATCTGGTGTGTTGAAAGGAGTTGAGGGAAGTTGAGTAAGTATGATTAATGACACGATGCATCCAGAAGACAGGAGAAATGAATGTTGCCCGGATGCGAAACGTTGCCCTTTACGCATAAGCGCGGCTGCAAGCGATTGGCTACGGCTTTACCTACCTACCTACTTAGTAGGTATGTGCAGTACAGTACCGATTAGTATGACCACCGATGAGCCATGCCGGCGCCTTGACAAGTGGACCCGACCAAGTGCCTAGGTAGAGCCTACCTAAGTAGGTACTGTCAACTCCGCTACCTACAGCGGGTCACAAGTCCGAGATCCTCCGTCGGATACAGGCGATCTGGTCAAAGTTGTGGCGCCGTTGTGACGAAGCTAGCCGAGCATCAACGACTGCGCATTTTTATCAGTTCCGCTGTGTCGCATGTAGTAGTAGCAGTCAATACTACTGAGTATACGTTAAGCAGGCGAGTTGACGTGCAACCTTTTGATTTATGGTTGCATTTAACAAAAGAGCAAATCTTGAAAGGGTCGCCTAGCGTGCACCAGCGCTTTCTAAAAACAACTACGCCTTAGGTAAGATAGATTTCAAAGATTACCTATCTAGGTAGCCCTGGATACTAGGTACCCAGCTAGGTAAGCTAATGTAAATTCATCCAACCTTGGCACCATTAATTCCTGCCTTTCTAACTCAAACTTTGACGCCTGACACGTTGGGTACCTGCTTTAGTTGCGACGTTAAAATTTTGTGCATAATGTATAATGAGGGTTTCTACATTCTATAAACACCTAGTAGGTCCCCGAGGTAGATCGGGTGCCTAGGTGAATATCGACTCGCCGGCAAAGGTCTCGCCCTGCCTAGACTTGGGTGTTTCGTATACTAGTTGAGACCATTGTCACCTGTGTGAAATGTGTACCCGCTGTAGTAGGCATGGTTACGAGAACTCAGCGAGTCCAGCCCGGCTTGGCGAGGATACACTAGAGGGGGTTAGGTGCTAATGTTCTGCTGTGTTCCGTGTGCTGTCTAGCGCACAGTTGAGCTGTAGAGGTCTACTACTATAAGAGGCATGGTGCAGGAATTTTTGGAGGGAGAAGCCCCACCAGAAAATCTCTACGTAGTATACCTAGTTACCATGTACCTCTTTTTTTGTGGCTCTTATCCCAAAGGAGAGGTGCAGCCTGCCAGGCTACGTCATTCAACGTCAGTTCTGTGATACCCCAGGCTCGAATAGAGGTAGTGGAAGTATAGCCACTCCTTTTTCGATGTCTATACCCAGTTCATCTAGACTACCTATGACCCGCTGCAGGTAGATCGGGCATTCTTCCCACACACCCCCAGCCCTACCACCATTGACCGGCTGTCTGTTGTAAGTCAAACGGCAGTTTTGTAATCTAATAAACGTAAGAGCAGGGTTCCGCGGCTAGGCGTGGTACCTCCCAGGTAGCCGAGTCTGCTGCTTTGCATAAAGTACCAAAATACCTGCCTAGTGTAGTTATGAAAGCGCACTGCCGCTCCTTCATAGGTATGCACATCAAAGAAAGGCCCTCGCCGGGGGAGATGCTGGCTGGCTGATTGACTGACTCTCACCTGACCAATGGCTTTTCCATTGTCTGCCGATTTCTTCTTTTATCTAAAGTACTTGATTACCAATGACGGCCGACCCTCTTCTTTGCATAATTATTATATTGTTACTGGGTACAATAGATAAAAGTGAGGGAGGGACCAACGGGCACTCCCTTCCAGCTTGCCCACTTCTTCTCTCCTACCGCACGAGCGCTACCTAAGTCCGCACGCTACACTCACACCACCCCGGCCGTATACATATCGATATATATACATACTACTTACACACATCTTGTCAGAGTGGGTCCTGCGCATCTACCTATACATCTATACTTCTACATGCAGGCTATATGTAGATGTAGCACAGCAGCATCTGTCAACTTATAAGTTATAACTATACACCATCCTCCTATGTCAGGTACTACTTTCCCACTTTCCCACACGCACATACCAGACCACACAACTAACCTAGTATAAGTCAACCGGCGGAAGTACAGTACCGTACAGTGCCATCCCTCATTTGGACTATATCTAGAGTCGTTCGCCACCTTCCATCATCATTGTTCTCCTTCCACCCCGCAGAACCCTGACGAATCTCTGTCATCCGCTACTCATTACACCCTACCTCGATATTCGTAATCATTCACCCGTTATGATGCTTGCGCATAATAATAATTATCCTTTCTTCCACGGGCATCAACATCATCAACAACCACAACCACAACAGCATCAACAACTACGACCACATCAGCTACAACAACAACTACAACACAGTCAACAACAATATAATAACCAACAGCAACAGCAACAACAGCAGCAATTTCAGCAACAACAAGGCCATTTTGCTGCCTCAAATCCAGCTGCTTTCTCCACCACCATCGATAACATACCCACTGCCGCTGCTGCCTTCGCCGCCACACAGCGCTATCAACATCGGAGGCCCGCCACCTCAAGCAGCCAGGGCGTGAATCCGATGTCCTCGAATTCGTGGATGTTGCACGGCCAGCACACACCGAGACAGTCCCAGCAGTTTGGCCACCAGCGAGACTCTTCTTTGTCGTCAGTAGGCTCCAACCCTCCTGCGTCACCATATAATGCCAATGCCGCAAACCCCCAGATTGCCGTTACCGACGCTGTCGGGGATGGCCTGCACGACCTTACTGGTGGCGACAACCACTATACATTCGGCATGACGAAGCCCATGGCTATACCCGATAGCTTTTACCCTGGCACGATAGGCCCCTTCGATAGCAGTCACGGTGGCGGGGGAACGAGTGGCCACCACGTCATGGGAGACATGGCCACGGCTGACGGACTGCCGGCTCTAACAGGAGCACAGCAGCAGAGGCAAGGGGGCTTAGTACCCGCTTCAGACATCCAGGCATCTGGTTTGCTCTCCAGATCCCGTCCCGTATCGGTGGCGAGTTCGATAGGGGGTGACTCACCAGCGACACCGCCCATTCACGATCACGAGGACGAGCATAGGAGGCCTAAGAATGGTGAGGGACCCGATTCTCCGGTTCTATTCCCTCTCGACTTAGACTTAGACTTAGTCAATGATTGCTTACATTTCCGTTTCGATGATATAGCCTACGCAAACGGTGCCAACACGCCCAAACTCGATCGCACTATGACGGATGTATATGGCGATGAGCTTTACAGCCCGAACTTCACGATAACTTCGGCATCTCCACCTCCGCAAACCCACATGGTCATGTCTCCGCCTAGTGACCTATTCACGCAGAGGATCCAAGCCGCAAACAGCCAACATTTTCTTGCGACTCAATCTCCCGTGCCGAAAGATTCCGGAGCTGAATCTCCATTCCGTCACGGCTCGCCATATGCTTCAGCGATCAACGAGTTCCCAAAAGTGGGTACGAATCGAGTACGTCTAGAGTCAGCCCAGCAACTTCGAGAGAGGAGGAAAGCCGAGGAAGATGCGAAACAACTGCAGCGGCAAATGGCACGACACGCTCAGCAAGGGCAGCAGCAGCAGGCACAGCAGCAATCACAGCAGCAACAAAACACGCCAACCACGATTTCTCCGAAAGATGCTGTGCTGGAATTCAATGAAACGGATGCGGACTCGAATTTCCCACTGTTCCCACCACAGGACACCAGCACGTATGGCTTGGGACCAAGTCCTGCGAGCGGAGATATGAGCAGGGCAACATCGCAACAATCGGCTTCTCCATTTCAATCCATGTCTACGACGCCGGTACAAAGCGGCTTTAATTTTTCCATGCCATCCAACATTCAGATTCCGCAACAGTACCCGTTTATTCCCAGACAACAATCCCAGCAGCACCAGTCTCAGCAGCACCAGCAGCAGCGCCAGCAACAATTAGCATCATCGGCATCGACATTCTCACGCATGAGCTCAGCAGAGGCAAGTAACACAGATGGTAGTAGCAGCGGCACCGGTGGGCCTGTACAAAGACCAGATAGGACAGCTGCAGATGGCGGTACATACACATGTACTTACCATGGCTGCACGCTACGGTTCGATACGCCGGCGCTGCTTCAAAAACACAAACGGGAAGGCCACCGGCAAGCCAGCACGCTAAATCACCTCCGGAGCCCGGCCATCATGGGACAAGCGGCAAACAACGTGCCCAGTAGCCAAGCGGGGCCACACAGGTGCGACAGGATCAACCCGAGCACGGGGAAGCCGTGCAACACGGTGTTCTCTAGGCCCTATGATCTGACTAGACACGAGGATACGATACATAATGCGAAGAAGCAAAAGGTGCGATGCGGGCTCTGCACGGAAGAGAAGCTATTCAGCCGGGCAGACGCACTTACGAGACATTACCGTGTATGTCACCCCGATGTCGACGTGCCTGGCAAGCACCGCCGACGAGGTGTGTAAAGAGCGGAGAGACGACAGACTGTTCAAGCACCACGTGTCACTTCCAGGGCGTTGCCGCGTCGGGCGGCCTCGTTCGCGATGCTACGATGGCTATCACACTACGTTGCGCCGCGCCGCGCCACGCCACCGCACGCCACTCCATTGCGATGCCACGCCACGTCGTGCTATTCGGTAGTTGCGTCGAGTGTCGTCGATGGTGGTAGAAGATTCGAAGGCCTGCGATGCGTTGACGCTCGGACCAATGACCGAGTGAGTTGTTGGTGGACCACATGATCGGCCTTAACGTCTATTCTGCGCCTAAAATTTCTCAAAATCAGGGTCCAGCGTCAATAGCTCATGCAGGGTCCTGTGGGGGCGTTCCCTGTTTGGAGGGGTCGTCCGCTGCAGAACCCAGTCAATGGCACTGTTCAGGCTCGGTACCCCTAAACCACAAAGCGCTAGACCGCTCTTGGACTAATGCCGACGCTGGCTCTCCGGTTTTTGCATCAAGCCAGGCTTTCCCATTGGTCAGCCATGCCATGCTTATGACGTCGAACCTGCTTTCAAATGCATCATCCCGAGTCACCACCTACGTCATGTTGCGCTTTATCCCCTTCATGAAAGACCAGGTTGACGACATGCCATTCATTATATCCGATAGTCTCGTCACGATGTTCCCCTCCCTTCTGCACTTGGGCACAAGCGAATGCGCCAACTTCTCGCCGGCTTGCTCCTGTCTCGCCTCGACGACTATGATTACTGGAATGGCTCCGGGGCTCCAACCAAGTCTTGCTTCTTCTCGTCGCTCCATGCGACGATGCGGGGTGTCGTTAAAACATCATACCATCGAGTATGCATGAATCAGGATTCCTTGCATATACCCTTTCTAAATCCCTTATTTTCCCCTTCTCTGTACGTCATGATTGTGGGGTGTAATGGTGTCTAAAAATATCGGTCAGTTGGGAATAGACGCTTCTCGCATTGCATGCCACTTTTCCTCTTATTCTTGTAACTTTACTATTTTTTTATCAATTGTATTTCTCTCGACTTTCATTGGCAGAGCTATTAGTGGTTTTTCTTTTCCCTTACGAGGCGCGCACCAAACCATGGGTATTTATCCGATTTTCGGCTCGCCATAAATTTGTTAGACGATGGGACGATTTCTTTTCTTTACGACACGCAGAGAGAAAAAGAACTGTACGATATGATACCCAACCATAGACGGGCAGGGTCCCAACGCTGGTGAATAGGCTGGCCCCTTCATGCATGAAAGGGCTGTGGATTATGGTGTACGATAAAATGGGATGAATTGGCTAATTACTTTAGACGATCTCGATTTTCGAGATCTGGCTCTGTTCCTCTACTTGGAATACCCTCATCTGTAGAAGAGATGTGGTGAAAGGTGGAATACGAAATGAAGAATGCATTATGACACACTAAAAATATACTAAATTTGCTTGGTTTTCTCATTAATACGGTGCTTGTGATCGGCGGTTTTGACGAACTTGAGTCGTCAGATTATGCATCATTGTTCCGGCCAATATGTGATACGTGGAGTGGGCGCTTTGTGGGGGGGGTTAGAGGGAGGGAGGGAAGATCCGGGGGCTGGGCAATGCATAGAATATATCATAGGCGGAGGTTTCGATATGGGGGGCGCTGGGGAAAGCTCCGCGAGGGTAGGTAGCAGCTCTGTGTGGGTTGGAAGCGTTTAGAACGATCGATCATCAATCAGTTGGGCAGGGCAGGCCCTGGGTAGCTATGTATCTATGTAGCTAGGTAGTTAGTTAGCCAATTAATTAATTAATTTATATTGACCTTATATTAATGAACTAGACGTGTGATCGGTCCTCTTACGCATAGCTAATTAAGGTGGACTTAAGAGAATCGCACACACTAATTACCACGCCTTCTTTTTCATTGGGCAGCGCTGATTGGGTACGTATGTCATGGAGATTTCCGCTTTGATGTTGTTATTGTTGCACGGGAGGGAGCCCGAAGACCTTGGGAGTTCAGCTGGGTAGAACGAGGTACCTATGTATTGCCTAGGTAGATTCAATGGGCTTAGATAGATATGTGTATAAGAATATATTTATGTATTAAATAATTCATTTTACCCTTAGATACATGTAAATTCTCCGAGGAAAATGTCTTAAGAAGAACCTTAGTAAGTTGTCTGGGTCTGTACTTAACCTAGTGCGCACTCACTAAACCGGAAGAATGTAGGTAGGTCTCGGGGATACATACGTACATAGAATCTATCGATCGCTGTCCTGGAGCGTTACGTCCGAATCATGGAGGATCCACGATGGGTAGTGAAGGAGGGAAGAACGGTCCCGGACCGAAACTGGGGCCGGGAAAATCGAAGTGTGCACTAGATAGATAGGTACTGCGTCCTGGAGAGAGCTAAGTTAGGCTAGATGGGAAGGGGATGAGAAAGAAGCTTGATATAGACTAGATAGAGGGTATTGCAGACTAGCCATTTGTACCGCGCTAAGATACTCGCGGAGTCAAGGGCATCGTCATAGAGGGCGTTTGGTATGGCTTCCTGTGGGACTTCGCAAGGGTGGGATATCTGACGAGTGTAGATACATATATGGTGATGAATGAGGCGCATAGGTAGTCCGGAAGTAAGTAATACTAGGAGAAGGGGGAAGTATATTAGCTGCTGCTTTTCGTATGTTCATATACGCACTATGTTCAGTCATCGTGTGTAGTAACGTACTCATGATTTTATATTGTTTACTGAGTCTTGCCCAAGTTGGTACTGACGACTTGAGTAAGGTGTTCACTCATCTGCATGTGCAGATTGCTTAGAGGCAGCGCTCTCTGTGCGATCTATCGCCGCCTAAGGGGATAATTCACGAAGGCTAAGCTGGATATTATTTTGAAGACAAGACTGTTCAAGAATTGAAATGCTTGTGGTGTAAGCTGAGACAAATGTGACACTTCGAATAAAGTAATTTGGATTTTCTTTTCATATTGCAGTGTATCTTTTTCCCCCTTCGTTTAGCTCACGGCCCATATTTCCGACTCTTCTTTCCAAGAACTGTTTAGATGCCTTGAATTGCCCAGATGATTGAGGAAGTAATAGGCGAGGGACTTTCTACTCGCACCTTATTCCACATGCTTCACTAACTTACTCGCCTAATACTGCTGCGCGCGCATCTGAGAATAAAGGTGCGATGCCTGTCCAGAGTTGGAACTAGCGTAGAGCAAGCCATAATTAGTACACAGGTATCAAGATCAGCAGAGCGTCTTTTTTCTTCCTCTTCTGTCTTAATTTAGGTTGAGTTGTAAGGCACTTACCTGGTAATACCCTTGTGACGTGAGCACCTCGAGGCCTGGGATTGTAATCCAGCTCGAGTCCTCAGCAAGCCCCATGAGCGGAGTGTGCCGGGGTTTGTACGCCATCTCGAGGAATATCCGACTTCGCCCCGTCTGTCGTGGTTGCCTCAACACCGACACTAGCAACTCTCGCATGGACGTGTCCACGGGCCGGTCGGCCGGTACCGTGCTTATAATTACGCTCGGGAGCTGGCGGACATTGCTGGCGTCTTCCACGTGCACGAGGTTGTAATCTTGCGGGAATGAGGAGATGATTTCTTCTACTGTCGTCCTGTTCCGAGCCACGAGATAAATGGGGCTGAAACCAAGAGAGTGCTGGGCGTAGACGGCCGCTCTTGTAGTGCCACCAGACCCCACCACCATACCGCTGAAACTTGCGTTTGTAGAGCTACCTGGTACCATGAGCCCGGCCATTCGTAGGGAGTAGACCATGCCCATCCAGTCAGTGTTATCACCAAGCAGACGAACTTTTCCTTCTCCCGACTTAACTGGGATGATGGTATTGACGGCGCCAATCACCTTGGCACTGTCCGAGATATCATCTACTAGGGGCATAATATCGAGTTTGAGGGGTATCGTGACCGACGCGCCACCAAAGTCAGGCGAACGGAGCAAATCTCGCACATCGGCTGCAGTATCAGTCTCAAAGAGAGAGTACTCGTGCGGCAAGCCCGCTTGGTGAAATAGAGCGTTATGCAAGGCCGGAGATCGCGACGCCGAGATCGGTTTACCGAATAGATAGAACCTCTTCTTCTCTAGCTCTCCGACCAATGTTAACCCACGGCGGATCTCAGCCGCCGAGAGCTGCCCAGGCGCTGCTTTGAAGGGTAAGTCGGGATGCGAGACTGGCGTGAGAAAACCATTTAGGATCCGGGACAGTTGGCCCATGGTGCCCATGTTGAGAGCAATGATCGGCTTGCCATGAGCTGCAAACATCCTGTCTCTGAAGCTGGCAAGGGCGAAATTATCGTCCATCTTCTTGGCTACGCCCACAAGCTTGATCACATCACCATACTCCAAAGCTCGGTTATACCATGCCTGCCAGCCACCATTCTTCCAAGAGAGCCTACCCTCTGGATCATGGTGGGAGGCAATGACGCATGTAGACCCTCCACGCATCTCAAGTACCGACCTTATTGTGGCATCGGAGAGACCCATCTCAAGATCGACGTACTCAACACCGATTCGCATGGCTATCCTATACAGAGGTAATATATCCTCTTCAGAAGCATATGTAAATCGGCCTCCTTGTGACTTCGACCTAACCGTGAAGATAATGGGCAATTTGGTCGCAGATCGGAGAAGTGAAATCTGGTTGCCTACTGATTCCGGTGATAGGTCCTCGAGAAGGTCGACGCGGAGTTCGACAGCATCAGAGCCCACACAAACTCTCGGAATGATTTCGAGCCTTGAAGGCACGTTGGGCATCGTCAGCGCGACGAAGAAAGATGGCTTCTTCTGCTTGACATCGTAAAAGTGAGTGCTCTTTCCGCCGATCATTGACGCAAAACGCACAAAATCCGCGGGAGGCTCGAGAAGACCACCCGAAGGATCTAGGTATGGGCTGTGGTACTCGTAGTTGCTGCATTCTTGGAAGAATGGCTTGCGCCTCTCGTACACGCCTCGAATTTCTTCCGTGTACGCCGGACGGGATTTATCTCGCATGAGATATTCCACCATCTGTTCGATGTCGCGATGGACAAGGAGCACTATACCCCCATTGCGATGGTGAGAGATGAGCAGCTCTCGCGCGGCCGGGGTTTCAACAATGCCGCCACCGCACGAAAAGACATGCCCTCGGCCCTGCTTCTTCATCACGTCTGCAAGAAGTGTAACCTCATCTTGTCGGAAGCCTTCCCACCCTCTTCCACTCTCCCGGATGATCTCTGGAATTGTCATCCCGGCTCTCCTCTCGAGCTCGGAGTCGAGGTCAATAAAGGGTCTTCCTAAGATATTTGCCACCCAGCCACCAGTAGTCGTCTTCCCTGCGCCACGCATGCCAATGATGAAGACAGATGGCCCTGCATCATCCTCTTTGGACGCTTTGGCATTGGTGATTTCAGTATCATCGCCGGCTAATTTTACCTTGAACGATTGCGCCAGAACATCCCACCAACCAGGCCATGTCTTAGCGGTGCATTCACGTTCAAGCACAACAACAGGACTTGGTGAGAGTACGGATAATACACTAAAGCTCATGGCAACACGATGATCGTCGTAACAATAAATACCTCCCTCGGGCTCGGTCAAGTCTTGATAATTTCTACCCGAGACGACGATGCCATCCTCAAGCTCTTCGCACTGGACGCCGAATTTTGCTAGCTGTTCTCGCATGGCGGCAATACGGTTGCATTCCTTCACGCGTTGGTTGGCAATGCCCGTAATGGTAGTCTTGCCCGATGCTACGGCAGCCAGTACCGATGCTGTGAGGAAGGCATCCGTCATGGGCTCCATGTCGACTCCAATGCCTGTCAAAGAGCCCGGGCTAGGACCAGTTACAGTAGTCGACGAGGCTGTTTGCTCGACAGTGCATCCCATGGGACGTAGAACATCAACTGCGAAACGAGCATCACCCTGTAAAGAGCTTGTGCCGATATTGGGGATCGTACAGGTAGTTCCAGTTATGGCAGCAATGGCAAGTGGGTATGTTGCCGAGCTAGCATCACTCTCTACAACGTACTCGGCCGGGTTTTGATAGACAGCCTGGGGGATATGATAAGTATGCGGTTCGTCTGGGGATTTTGTAACGACCACGCCGAATTGTTTCATCATTGCGATTGTCATATCGATGTACAGCTGGGAAATGGGTTTCCCACCGACGAGCCGGAGCGTCACGGGCTCTTTGGCATATGGGGCACACATTAGCAGAGATGAGACGTACTGTGACGATATCGTCGCAGCTAATTCAATGATGCCGCCGCCCAAACCACCTGAAGCACCCACCTGAACAGGCAGGCTGCAGTTCTGCCCTAGATACCTGACGTCGACACCATTGGACCGGAGAGCGTCTACAAGTGGCCCGATAGGCCTAACTTTCATGCGTGCGTTCCCGGTCAAGATGGTTGAGTCGAACATGGAAGGAGCACATAGAGCTACGACACTAGTAAGGAAACGGGACGCTGTGCCGGCATTTCCCAGATAGAGAGGCGCCACGCTCGACTGAAGCTTACCTCCCTTCCCAGTAACAACTAATACTTCCCCGGCGTCTTCCCATGAGTATGTAGCACCGTTCAGCTGGGAAATGGCCGACAGCATATATTGCGTGTCGTCGGAATGAAGGAGATTCTTGACGCGACAAGTACCCTGCCCTAGAGCGGCCAAGACGAGGGCACGATTCGAGATACTCTTGGATCCAGGGGGTGTTACTTGTACGTTCAAGTCCTGGGGAAGACCAGGGGTGACACGAATAGCTGGGGACAGGACTACACGAATGGCTTCATCTTCAACCACGCTAGCTTTAGGCTCATGCGTCTTTCCAATAGCCGAAAGAAGTACGATTTTCTTGTTTTTCCCTTCATTCTTCTTGTCGACAGCCATCTTGTTCAGGAGGACATGCACGGGACAGTGTTTTCCCGCCGTCATCTTGACCACACGCTTGTCTTGGAGCGAGGTGGGCAAATCAAAGCTCGCGATGCACTTAGTTAGGCGGGCAACGGCACCGGGCTTCAAGACGCCGAGAAAACGAGCCAGCTCGGCTTCCTTGACCATGCCGATGGCTACACACTCTCCATGAAGGACCTGTGGCGTAAGGATGGCCTCAATAGCATGGCCGATGGAGTGACCGAAGTTCAGCAAATTCCGCAGACCGCCCTCCTTCTCATCCTTGGAAACGACCTCGGCCTTGACACGGGCCGAGGCTAAGACGATGCGTTTGAGAGTAGAGCGTATGGGGAGCAGGCGAGCGCCAGGATCTTGGGGGTTGCTGGGGGCGCGGAAGGACTTCAGGATGGTGGCGGCGTTGTCTTCAAGGAAAGCGAACTCGTGCTCATCCCATATGGCGGCCGTCTTGACAACCTCGGCCATGCCGTTGATAAACTCGCGCACGGGTAGAGACTCGAGGAAGGCGAGATCGATATAGATGCGGCGGGGCTGCCAAAAGGAGCCGATGAGGTTCTTGCCCATGGGCGTGTCGATGGCGGTCTTGCCGCCGATAGAAGAGTCGACCATGGACAGCAGGGTGGTGGGCACCTGGACGAAGCGCACGCCGCGCATGAAGGTGGCGGCGACGTAGCCGATCATGTCGCCAATGACGCCGCCGCCGAGGGCGATGACAACGGTATCGCGAGTGCACTGGTGCGACAGCATCCAGTCCTCGATCTCGGCCTTGGTCTCACGGCCCTTGGACGTCTCGCCCGGAGGGATGGCGTAGACCAATAGGCGGGACGAGAGGTTGCGCCTGGCGACAGCATCGCGGAACTGAGATTCGAAGGACGGCACATAGAGAGGGCGGATGTTGGTGTCGGTGATGAGTACATAAGTCGAGGAGGCGAGATTGTCAAGAAGGTCGCCGGCGACAAAGGTGCGCCAGAGGCCGTGGTCGACGAGGATCGAGTCACTGCCGAGGATGCTCACCCAGGTTGGCCCCGGGGTGCCATCGGGTTGGTATGCCATGGCCATGGCGTGTAGGTGTCGGCACGGAGAGGGCACGGAGAGGGCACGGAGAGGACACGGGAGCGATGGAGAGCGACCTAGAAAGAGGCTACGGAAAGTAGAGCCCAAAGTAGAGCCCCGGAGGGGGTGGCTGAATGACCTGGTGTACGCGTGTATGTGTGACCACCGCGTATAAGTGATACGTCACTCACGATAGGTAATAAATAATACCTGTAATATGTAGGTCAAGGTAACCTAGGTAGTCAA
Source organism: Xylaria sp. FL1042 (assembly GCA_022495085.1). Lineage (NCBI taxonomy): Eukaryota > Fungi > Ascomycota > Sordariomycetes > Xylariales > Xylariaceae > Xylaria > Xylaria sp. FL1042. Next base: position 37,528 of record MU380411.1, read on the forward strand.
CTAACGAGCCCTACTTGCCTAGTCTGGTAGTTCCTTGGTCTTCTTATATTGACATGCTGGAGGATTGGGGCTGGACCTGGTGATAGGAATGATGCCCGGCTTCTTTCTCTCTGGTTGTGCAATGTTCCCTTGGTGGTGTTGTATCCCAAAACCGCAACATTATGCGTCACTCTATAACTCTTTTGCGCCGTGTGAATTTTGCATTTTACCTGGTCTTGCGATTTCGGAGCTCAGGGCTAGCTCCAGGCCATTGGCCAATCATCAGAGCGTTATTAGGTCGGGGTAGCGCACTAATTGCCTACAGCAAAGTACCTAGGTACCTCTCTACATAGGTAGGTACCCTAGGTACTTTAGGCACCTTACTCAGTAAGGTACCTAGGTAGACCAGGTAGGCAGACAGAATAGGCAACAGCACTCAATGGGAACTTCTCATTGAGAAGCTAGGTATCACCAACATCGAGCAGATATCAATGTTGCATGTATAAGTACCTCAATAATGACATTAGGAATTCAGTTCGTGGTCAAATTCAACCCGAATCAAATTATGTTACTAAAACCATCTCTTTTATTTTCACCGGGGTATTCATTCCACTTGTACGTAGTATACAACAATAGTGTTCGTTCAGCTCTACCAATTCATGGCCGGTTGACTCAGCCGGCCAACTACAAGCCACCTGAGCACAAAACCACCTAATACTTCATCAATTTTGTATTGCGGAATACAGCATATATAAGACTACCGGCTGGGCTTTGAATGAACATGAGGTAGAATCTGACTAGTATCCCTGATTCAGATTGCCATCTCCGACTCCGCCTCCGCCTCGTTCATCACCACACTGATTGATTTAATTGTGGCCCGTTAATTCACGCCCAGCCAGCACGCGCGCCATGCCTCTCCCACGAGCAGTTCGTGATCGTCGCGCTGTGCTGTCTGCCATCGCCCGAGAGACCAAGGCCGCCGTACCTGGCATACTGCGCCAGTTACCCAATGCCAAGGCTGACACCTCCGAGAAGCTAGACATTGGCCGAGTCCCCATCCTCGACCCGGCCGACTGCCCCGGCTTCACGCTCTCATGCGATCCCAAGCTCCGTGGCACCCATGTCAGGGTCTTGAACGATGACACCTTGGATGCTGCTATCATGATGAGGGACTCTCTCGCCGAACCTGCAAGTACGCAGGCCGGTCGCAATCAGAGGGTCGCTGTGCTGAACCTTGCCTCCGACAAGAACCCAGGCGGTGGTTGGCTCAGCGGCGCCATGGCCCAGGAGGAAGCCCTGTGTTACCGGAGTTCCCTGGCCTTATCGCTACATAAGCCTTACTATCCCTGGAGCTCGACTACGGCCGTTTACACTCGGGACGTTGTCATTGTACGGTCCTCTATGAGCTCAGGGCACAGGCTTCTCATCCCCGAAACACCCGTTGCGCAGCTCCCCGTGGTGAGCATCATTAGCGTGGCCGCAATTCGTCGGCCCGCACTTCGCACCACTCCAGAGACGCCGGGTCACACTTCCCGTCACCGCCCAACCAGCTTCAAGTACCCCGCTGACCGCCAGCTAACCAAGAACAAAATGCGCTTGACATTACGCATCGCCGCGCGGGAGAGACACGATCTGCTGGTACTGGGGGCATTGGGATGCGGCGCCTTCAAGAATCCACCCGAGGAGATAGCTCAATGCTGGGCCGAAGTTCTCGACGAGGTTGAGTTTCGAGGGGGTTGGTGGAGAGAAATTGTAAGTCGCATCGGGGCTACTGATAAGAGACACGAGCAGAGCATTTATTTACTATCCCCTGCAGAGATACAAATCATCCATTTACGAGGATTATGATGATCCCTGATCTCATTGCCTATCCCACCCATTCTATCATATAACTAAGGCCCTGACTGGCGTGCGTGAGATACAGGAGCACTAACATTTACTGTTAATAGTGGTTTGCTGTCCTGGACACGAAGAACGAGGGCAATTTCGATATCTTCAACCGGGTCCTCGGCGAAAAGAATTTCGGAGTCCATGAAGACAATTCCCCGCCATTTTCTCCTAGCGCTAACTTAGAGGGTTGAGCCACAAGGCCTTTCCCACAATTCTTGTCAATCTATTCCACGCGGCGCTTGCATCTTCGGCATGATTCACTATGCCTACCTATATTGTAAACCCGATAGAGTTAGGAAGAATAACCCGGGCAGTACTGCCCGGGTGCTACAGTCAGACCTATCTGCTAAGGCTCCGCTCGCCATAATACGACCCTGGAAGATATCGGGTCAATTGAGGGGCTCGGCGGGACCACGCTTAATAAAATGACAATGACAACAATATTGGGACTACACTAGGCTGATCATTTCGCCTGAAATCCGAAAATTCGTCATCGGATTTAGGGTGGGTGGTCGGAATTGCTAAAAACCCTCGGTGATAACTCGCGATGACTTGTGGTAACCTGCCAGAGCGAGCCATGATTCATCTTATCACATCTTCTCATACATGTCGCACAGTAACAACGACTCTTAGTTTCTTCATATGAAATATAGTACCTGAAATTCAACGCTCAAGATCACGTCGCTATAGTTGCTTTATTCCCACGATAAGAAGTAAGGCGTTCATTTCCAGCATTATATCACCTTCGCCCGCGAACACACGGTTCGAATAAGTACAGACATTTGAGTACTAAGTGTCAACAACACGGATGGAAGGGTCAGATCGTAAGTCTGAGAGCGATGACGCTCAATGGACAAGTGTGGTCAATGGAGACGACACCGATTCCCAATCAGACGAGGCGATCGAGTTCGGCCCGGTGCGCTCCCAAAACGGTCATGGTTGTGCCGACCTCCCAAGCAAAGAGGAGAATGGTGACCCTTTCGAGGTTTCATTCGACGGCGATGACGATCCGATGTGCCCACGCAGCAGTCAGTAAACATAGTATTTCCTGTATCAATATTTATACAATTACTAATTGGGCTACTTCAGTGAACCTTGCTCATAAATGGTTCCTTGTCTGCCTAGTAGGATTGGGCAGTCTCTGCGTGTAAGTCTTCAGCAGCTCGTGTCGTGAATACCATGTGTGCTGACTCATCAAGAACATGTACAAGCTCAATATACACGGCGACGTACGGCCAGATGAACACCGAGTTCCATCAATCTGAGATCGTTGCGACCCTGGGACTTTCAACTTTCGTTTTGGGCAGTAAGTTCTTCTTAACTACCTAGCTTTCTTAAGTCTTGTTCCTAACTCGCATCGTCGCCAGTCGCTCTTGGTCCTCTTTTTCTAGGTCCCTTGAGCGAATTCTACGGCCGACGTCCCATTTATCTGGCATCCTGGGCCATGTTCGTTATCTGGCTCATCCCCTCCGCTGTGGCGCACAATACTGCTACTATGGTGACGGTAAGTTTCCCAAAAAAGTACCGTAAGATCCACCGGCTGACTGGAGACAGGTGCGCTTCATCGATGGGTTCGCTGGAAGTGCGTTCCTCAGCGTTGCCGGAGGCACAGTTAGCGATGTGTTTAGACGAGATCAGATACAATCGCCAATGACGATTATATCAATTAGCCCCTTCATCGGTGAGATTTGGTCGTGACACAAATCTAGAGATGTCATAGAACTAACTTCTCCCGTGTTGAAGGTCCCAGTCTTGGCCCTTTGCTAGGTGGATTCAGTAAGGAACTTTTTTTACCCCCCAACAGCAAGCAACATCGCTATAAGGCTGACTCTGGCGGCAACAGTCAACTACTATACACATTGGCGATGGACCTATTACGTATGTATACTTGCTTCCCACCCAAGCGAGTCTCTATCCTGAATCTGCATGAAAATTGAGCTGACTTAAGATGTTGAATAGGTTCTTCTCATATGGGCCTCTGCTCTCCTTATATTGTTATTCTTCTTTGCGCCGGAGACTTATCGTCAGTAACACTACTTCAATATGTCAACGGCTAACGTGCTAACAAGTTGTCTAGATCCTATCAAACTGCGTGAGAAGGCTCGTAAATTGAGGAAGGAGACTGGAGACGAGAGGTGGAAAGCACCCAGTAAGCGACTATCAACCCTTGTATTGGACTGTACCCCATGGGCCAGCGCCCATCTAGGGCACATGTCTTCAGGAGATCGGCCGATGCCTACACTTCCTGAGGCCTTCGAGTTCAGTATTCACAATTTTCCAATGGAGGATCCAGTGATCTCGCTCAAAGAACTTAATTCGCATGTGTATTTCGAGTGAAGCTCTCCCGCTCGCGCCTATCCTTCCTTCAGAATAACAATTTCCCCTAAAGCCCCTATCCCAGCCACTTTGTGGCTAACTTATCTCCCACAATATGCCTACCCACACCACTCCAGTACGACGGAGACGACGCATGCTAGTGGCCATGTCGTTCGGTTATTTCTCTTCTATTATCAACAGATTTTCGACGTTACTGGTTACTGATGACGACCACAGTGGAGAAATCAACCAAATCAATCCCACGGACAATTGGCCTCTCACTCCTGCGCCCATTCCAGCTGTTGACGCTTGAGCTCATGTGTCTCCTACTCTCCCTCCTCTCAGCTGTCCTACTAGGTGTCATCTACCTCTTCTTCGGGGCATTCCCCTTGGTATTTGGAGGAAACTATGGCTTCAACCTATGGCAGGTTGGCCTCAGCTTCCTAGGGATTTTCGTGGGCATGATATCAGGAGCCGCGACCAATCCCGCCTGGCGCAGAATTCATCGCAACCTCGTCCACAAGAATCACGGAGTACCCGAGCCCGAATTCCGACTTGTGTCTTCTATCCTAGGTGCTGTCCTGGTACCTATCGGACTCTTCTGGTTTGCCTGGACCTCGTTTCCGTGGGTGCATTGGATACTGCCGATTATCGGGTCTGCTATCTTTGGTTGCGGAACGCTCTTGGTTTTCAATGGCATTTTCACTTTTCTTGGTACGTGAAGAACCTGCTGTCCTGGCGTTTGCATAATGGAATATATGACTGACTTCTCGTAATAGTCGAGACATACCCGTTGTATGCAGCTTCGGCGCTGGCAGCCAATAGCTTTCTTCGCTGTACTTTTGCTGGTAAGTCAACCAATCTCTTTTACCTCGCGGGTTCCTCTGCACTCTATCGGCCGAACATGATGGCTGACATGGCGCTGTAGCTGCGTTTCCTCTGTTTGGGAAGCAGCTGTATCAGGCGGCGGGATATCAGTGGGCGTCGAGTGTGCTTGCATTCATAACCCTGGCCCTCATGCCGTTACCCTATGTATTTTTCAAATTCGGGAAACGGTTACGGCAGAGAAGTAAATTCACGGCAATTGGAGCGTAGAGATAGCTATTTTCAAATGCGATACCCCCGTCGGTCGAGATAGAAGGAATCTATATTTCGAAGCATCGCAACGTCGGCGGTTATCAATAAAGTCAGTGTTCGTGAATGGCAAGTCTCCTAGTCACCCCATATCGTAGCGGGGATGAAATGTAAGAATAAAATTGTGGCCGTCGAGGACCTACCACATACCAGTCGATTACTGCCTACAAAAGTCGAAGACGACTTGAATAGACTGAGCAGGATGCAACATGAAGGCCGTGAATGAGGTCAGGAGTTTCACGTTGCACGAGTTAAATTTGCGCGACGGTGCCAAGATGGGGTACATATGCCCAAGATGAAAAGACTCATTCTCTGGTTGTCTATTTACGGCCCCCTGAAGCGCCAAGCGCCGCATCCCCGGTCGAAACGCAGAAGCGCGGTCCGCCAAGCGTCTAGCCAGGGGGTCGCGACATGACTGCAGTTTCATATCCACGACAACCCTCTCTTCATCTATGGCCATGTTCCATGTTTCGAGTACAGGACCCGAAGTAAGTATGTACGTAGCTCTGGTCCAGTGGTCCTGCGCTAGGTAAAACGCGCCCTAACGATGAGGCCAAACTACCAAGGCATGTATTGTACATAGTAAACTCAGCCCCTTCTAGCTGCCCTTCCTATTCTGTCTCTCCTGCACCTTTATAAACAGCCCTGCCCTATACACACATAACCATACGGCGGTAGACCACGCCTCTCTTTCGTTTCTTGTCTCTATAATATTTGCCCAGTTGTTTCGATCTTCTCTAGGTGCACAGCTCGCCTTCTGCCGCTCCTTTCAATATCTCTGCTTCTTTTTCCACCTCTTCCTCGGCTGGCCGAATTGCCGTTCTTGCGCGACCCGGTTTCCTAAGCTCTTCGTCTTTAGCTCCTTCTCAACATCCGTAAATCATCGTCACACATCAATCATGCTCGCTACGGTCCTTCTCCTCTCCTTATCCGCTTTCACGGCAACCGTGTCAGCGAGCGCTATCCCCCAGAACGGGCAACACGGCGGGCTGGTAAAGAGACAGAACACGGCCACGATCCCCACGTTCAGTTTCGGCCCTTCCACCACTGTCTACCTAAGCGGTGGCACTGCCACGAATGCCACCAGCAGCGGTGCGCAACAGACATCAGCAACCGACACGAGCTCTGCAACAGCTACCGCCTCGGCGGGATCAGGCGCCTCGACGGCTACTAAGAACGCTGGGTCGGCAACAGGGACTATCCCAACGTACGACTTCTTTCCATCCTCTACGGTGCCCGTCAGCCCAGGCGCAACGAGCCAACCTGCTACTGGGGGTGGCAATAATGGTGGCGAGAGCAACACCGGCGGCAGTAAGAGTGGCAGCGGGGCTGGTGACGGAACTGGAGACAATGGACAAGCGGGTGATGAAGACAGTCTTGAGGATCTGGCAAATTTGTTGCAAGGCTTGATCGACTTGTTTGGGAATTAAACACGAAAGCGTCTATCTCTTACTGCAACGCGGTTGATTTACATCTTTGTTAGATTGCTTGCGTTGCATGAGTATAATTATGGCTTAATTCGGCACCGTGACTTTTTGTAAGCGCTAGACAAGGGTAATTCAGCGAATAATAGTTAGAATTTATAAGGTACCCAGGGTTTGTTAGGTCTTGAAATGGGAGAAAGGTGTGTTGTTATATGGCCGGAGGTTTTTTGCATTACGTAGTAATGATAACAAAAAAGCTAACGTTAAAGTTGGACGGACTGACACGAGAAACGAAGTGGAAGGACTTAGAAGGGGTTTAGGGGAGGAAAACCTTTTGGGTTAGTTTTACTTAAATAGGCTAATCATATACCTTGCAATTCCAAGGGCTCTGGTTAGCTATATAGCCTATATTTTCCACTTTATTCTACTCTTTTTCTACTTTTGATAAGGGCGCCGACCTAGCCACAGACCTAGCTACAGACCTAGCCACCAGTCTGTATAGCAGTCAGTTAGTATGGCAGTCAGTATGGCAGTCAGTCAGTATGGCAGTTAGTCTGTATGGCTGTATGGCAGTCAGTCAGTATGGCTGTATGATAGTTAGTATGGCTGTATGGCAGTTAGTACGGCAGGCAGTCTGTATAGCAGTTAGTATGGCAGTTAGTCTGTAGGGCTGTATGGCAGTTAGTCTATATGGCTGTATGGTAGTTAGTATGGCTGTATAGCAGTTAGTATAGCAGTTAGTTTGTAGGGCTGTATAGCAGTAAGTCTGTATAGCTGTATGATAGTTAGTATGGCTATATGGCAGTCAGTTAGTATGGCAGTCAGTATGGCAGTTAGTTAGTATGGTAGTTAGTCAGTATAGCAGTTAGTACGGCTGGCAGTATAGCTGGCAGTTTAAATAGCAGTTAGTATAGCAGTCTATATAGCAGTTAGTACAGCTGGTAGTTTATATAATAGTTAGTTAATATAGCAGTTAATATAGCAGTTAGTTAATATAGTAGTTAGTTTATATAGCTATATAATAATTAGTTAATATAGCTATATAATAATTAATATAATTATATAGCAGTTAATATAGCTAGTAGTTTAAATAATAATTAATATAATAGTTTATATAATAGTTAATATAGCTAGCAGTATAGCTAATAGTTTAAATAATAGTTAATATAATAATTAATATAGTTAATAATATAATTAATAGTTAATATAATAATTAATATAATAGTTTATATAATAATTAGTTTATAAAATTATATAATAATTAATTAATATAATTATATAATAATTAATATAATAATTTATATAATAATTAATATAATTAATAATATAATTAATAGTTAATATAATAAATAATATAATAATATATATAATAGTTAATATAGCTAATAATTTAAATAATAGTTAATATAATAGTTAATTTATAAAGTTATATAATAATTAATATAATTATATAATAATTAATATAATAATTAATATAATAGTTTATATAATAGTTAATATAGCTAATAATATAATTAATAGTTTAAATAATAATTAATATAATAATTAATTAATATAATAATTAGTTTTTAAAGCTAT
>MU380412.1:0-45543 GCA_022495085.1 Xylaria sp. FL1042
TTTATTAAATAAGTTAATTTTATATATTATTTTATTAAATATTTATAAAGTTTTTATAAGCTGCTTATTAATATAGCAGTATATATTAGCTAGTAATAGCAATTATTTAATATAACGTTATTAAAAATAAATAAAACATTATATAAAAACAAATATTTTAATAATATAATATTAAAATAATATATAAAAATAATAGCGCAACAAGTTAATAGCAAGCTATTAATGCTTATAAATATATATATAACTTATATATATATTTTATAAATATTAACTAATTATATATAAAAGCAAATAAAAGATTTTAATATAAATAATATTTAAGTTTAAGAAATTAATAAAGCCGCAAGTTATTTGCGTTGCTTAATAGCTTATAAAAGCAGCAGTATTTAATTATAATTATATAATAAAGCTTTAAAAAAACTATAATAAATACGCAAAAGTACTTATTAATTTTTTTATCTTGGTTTTTTTTAAAGCAACATTATAAAACACTAGCAGTATTAAAAAAAAATAGTTTAAAATATAATATAAAAACTATTTAAATACTTTTTAAATATTTATTAATATTTTATAAGCGTACTATTATATATAATATATAATTTATTACTACTAATATATTAATAGTAAAGATTAATATTAAATATTAAAAAGCTAAAACGTAAAAATTATATATAGCTATAAAATCTTTTAAACTTAATAATAAGTTAAAAAGGCTACAAGTAAAAAAGTTAAAAAAAAAGGCTTAAGAAAAGTAAATAAAAAGTTAAAGATTAAGTACTTAATAAGTAAATAAACCGTTTTTTTAATATTATTTAAAAGCAATAATAAAGCTAAAGTTTTTTAAAACAAAACGCTATAAAAAGTAAAAGCTTTATTAGCGTAGCTATATAAAACTTATAAAAAGTTTAATATTAAAAAATAATAAATATTTAGCAAGTATATATATTGTTTTTTTAGCTATTATTTAAAAGCAATAATAAAGCTAAAGTTTTTTAAAATAAAACGCTATAAAAAATAAAAGCTTTATTAGCATAGCTATATAAAACCTATAAAAGGTTTAATATTAAAAAATAGTAAGCATTTAGCAAGTATATATATTATTTTTTAAATTATTATTTTATTTTTTAATATTATTAATTTTTATATATTATAATTTTTTTAAAAATAAAATAATAAAGTGTATTATAATTGCTATAAACTTATTAAAGTTAAAAACTAACGCGTTAATTATAAGTCTTATATAATTTAATTAAATATTTAGCGAGTAAAAAGCTAAGTTTTTTAAGCTAAATAATTATTTAAACTAAATTTAATTATTTTACTTTTTTATTTTACTTTAATTTTATCTGCTATATTAAAACGCATATAAATATTTAAAAAGTAAACTTTATTTATTTGCTAATTTTTTTATATTATACTTTAATAAGTATTTATAAAGTATAAGGCTATATTTTATTTTATATTAGACTTATATTTATTTAAAAATATATATTATAAAATATAAAAAAGCTTTTTTTTATATAAAATTTTGTTATAAATTTAACTATTAAAAAAACTATTTTGCTTATATTATAAATATAGCTTTTTATAAAATTATAATTTAATATATTTAGTTTTAAGTCTTTTAATATTATAATTATTCTTTAGCGCTTAGCTATTAAAATTATAATTATGTTTTTAAGACTAAATATTTAATAAAAACTAAGCTATATTTTTAAAACAAGTTTTATAGCTTTAATATAAAACAAATTAAGTATTTTTTAAAAAAATATTTTATTTTGTTTTCGATAAATTTTGCGGTAGCAAAAGTGGAATATTAAGGTTTATATTGCTAGCACCTTAAGTACTTGGCAAGAATATAGCTTATATTTTTTTCACAAGATCTTTTAACAAATATTAAATCTTACGCGTATTATTGCTATTTTAAGTACTTAATAAAAACATATTTTAATTTTTTTATAATAAATTATATAGTAAAGTTTAATTATTATATTGTTTATTGCTAGCACTATTGTCACCGGCAACTTAAACAAAAAATTGTTAAAAGAGATAATAATTAAATTAATATTTATAGTGCTAAAGAAATTACCGTGGCTATATCTTGGCGTATTAGCGTAGCCACACTATGTTAGCTATATAGCTATCTAGCTATATAGCTTGTAGCTATTTAATCTACTAGTATTAAGCTGCTTTTTTTAAAAGAAAAAAATTTTTTATAAAAATTTTCTCTTAAAACGTCCTTGTTTTAAAGTTAGCTAATTATTTTATCGCCGCCCGGTCGCCTGCGTCTTTGCTTTAATTTATACTAATCGCCTTATGCCTGCATATATAGTTAAATAATAATATAAAATAATAATATAATAATATAAACGCAAGAATAAAATTGCTAAAAATTTAAACAAATAATAAGTATTAATAAATTAAACAAATAATAATTATTAATAACTTAAACAAATAATATTAAAATCTTATTATAATATTATAGCAATAAATATAATATTATATACTTAAAATATTAACGCTTGTTTTTAGCGACTAAATATAATTACTAATATATTTTTTTTAGTTTTTTAGCGGTTATTTCTAGGTTATTTTATAAGCTAAGGTATTGTTTTAATATGTTTTTAATTTTTATAAGCAGCACCTAGTCGGTCGCTTAAACTAATATATATAGCTTTATATAAGATATTAATGCTTAATTAACTATCGGCAAATTATTATAGTTAGTTTAAGCTATATTATACTTAGTTTAAGCTATATCGTGCTTAGTTTAAGTTATAGCGTTTTATAAGCTAAAAGTTTTTAAAAAATGTTTAATTTATTATTTAAATATTTTAAGTCTATTAATAAGTTCTTAAGATTGTTTAACAAGCGTTGTAAACTATTTATTAACTATATTAATTTTATTTTATATTTTCGCTTTGTTAGCCGTTTTTTCGCTAATTATTTTGCAGTATATAACCGTAAAGTCTTTGCTATAAAAATTAATAACGCTTTTATAAATTTTAGCTATTATTATTGCCTGCTTTATTTTATTAAATATACTAGCTATATTAAAAACTTTTTATAAAATATTATAAATTTAACTTTTAATTAATTTATTAATAAAAGCTTGCTTTATTATTTTTTATATTTAATATTTAGCATGCTAGAAAATTTAGTTAAAAAAGTTTATTGCAGCAACTTTTAAAATATATATGTTTTTTTAAATAATATTTTATATATTTATAAAGCTTATTATATTTATCGGCGTATAAAGTATAATATTAAGCTTTATATTAATATTTAGTTTAATAATATTTATAGTTGCTAATATTTATAATATATTAGCAGTTTTATTATTATAGCTAATAAAGTCTTAGTTTAATAGTTATAATTAAACTGCTATTAGTTTAATATTATTAATTATATTGCTATTATTATTATTTAATATAATTAAATTTATGTTTATTATTATTATTTTATTTAATATATTTTTTTTACTGCTTAATATTTTAATAAGTTTAGTAAATTTAGTTTATAATACCTAGTAAAAACTAAACATTATTAACTATACGTATAATATTAGGCAGCTTGGTAAGCGCTTGCAAATATTTTAGTTAGCTTTTAATAAAGCTATAAAAGTTAATAAATTATTATAATATTTATAGCCGCTTTTAATAGCTTATTTATTTTAGTATTAAAAAACAATATGTTTTTTAAAGTCGATAAAAAGCTAAATTATATTTATTTGCTATATTTTTTTAAAAAGGTACTTTAAAAAAATATTAAATCTTTTATTAACATCTTTAATAATATATAATATTTTTTATATTTCTTTATTTTAAGAATATAAGTTAAATATTGCTTTATTGCGTTATTATTATTTTATATTTTAATAAAAGGCTTTATTAAGCTAATTTTTAGCTATTTTTTATAGTTTGCTATTATTAGGCTTATTATATGCTTAAACTATTATTATTTAAGCTATAACTTTATTAAAATAATATTATTCTTTTAATAAATATATTTTTATTATTAAATATTAATATATTTTTAAAAGGTTAATGTTTATGTTTAAGTTAAAAATATATCGCATAAACTTATTTAATATATTAAGGTTGCGTAGCTTTTTAGTAATATTTAAGCATATAATAAATTTTAATTTTATAATAGCGTTAAGTTTAGCAAGAATTATTTTTTAAAATTTATTATTTTACTTATATATAACTTTTGCTTATTTTTTATAGTTAAAATATAGGTTTAAAAATATAATATTAGTTTAACTGCTATATATATTATTTTTAAAAGCTTTGCTAGCTATAGCCTTGCTGCTAAGCTATCTGTTTTTATTTATAACTTTATAAATTATTATAAAAATTATAAAAATATAAAAAAATAAATAAAAGCAGCGTTTATAGCAGCATGCTGCTGCGTATAATATATTAATAAATAATTAAAGCTAATTTATTATTATAAATAATTAACTGTTATTAATAGTTTAATTATATAAGGTTTTTTATAAATAGCTAATATATATAGTTTTTGTTTAAAAAGTACTGCTTATTATTTATTATAAAAAATACTGCTTATTATTTATTAAAAAAAGTGCGGCTTTTTTTATTTTAGTACGGCTCTAGCGTTTTAATATAGTTATTTAACGCTAAAAAATTATGCTATGCAATATTTTAACTTAAATATTAGTCTTAAAAATAATATAAACAATTTTTTATTTATTTGCCATTATAAATACTTTTATAAAGCTTTTTTTATTAGTTTTAGCTAGTTTAGCTTTAAGTTTTTTTAAAGTTAGTTTATTTTATTTATTATAATTATCGATTAATTATTTAGCGTTTTATATAAAGGTTTTTTATAAGTACTATTAGTTATATATTAATATATATTTTATTTATTTAATTAAATACTTAAGTATAAGTTTTTCTCTGGTTTAGTTTATTTTTTAAGCTAGTAGTTTTTTAATTTAATATAATTTCTAGTTATTAGTATTGCTTTTAATAAATAGTTAACTAGGCTTTAATTTGTGTTGTTTATATAGGTTATTTTTTTTTAAACTAAAGTATAATTATGTTATTAAAATAATATAATATATTTTTTAATACCAGAGAAAATTTAATTTATATATAAGGTCTCCGACTTTTTTAATAATTATAAGTGGCTTAACGCGTTGCTAAGACTATTTTTATAATAGTTTTTTTAGCAAATTATAACCTTTATATAGCTTTAAGTAGACCTTGTCGCTAATATTAAATTTTAAAAGTTAATGCTTTATATTATATTTAATCTTTATTTTTGCTGCTATAAAGTCTATTATAGCTTAAGCTTTTTTATAATATATATTATAAATTATATTATAGTTTTCGGCTTTTTTTAAGACCTCTAGTATTAATAGTAGTAAACTAGGCTTAAAGCTAAAAATAACTTTATTTAATAATTTATTTAATATATTTTAAAAAAAATTATTTAACGTGTGCTAAAATAATATAATAATTAATAGCTATAATATATTTAATTTTAAATAATAATAGTATATTATAATTTTAATATTTTAGTTTTTTTATTTAAATTAACTATTTATTTAAAGATAATATATTATTAAAAATTTTAATTTTATTTTTATTTTTGTTTATAAAGTCTGCTAGAATATAAATAAAAATTTATTATTTTTATCGGTAATAAAAATTCTTAAAATTTCCTAGTTATATAGTATAAGCATTCTAGCTATTATAATAGCTTAGTTTTTTATAGTATATTTAATATTTTCTAAAAAAAAAATAGTTTTTTTATTAAACTTATATATTATAATTAATAATATATTATATTTATTATAATTTTTTAGTTGCTAAAAGGTATTAGCGCTTAATATTTTTAGCATGCTAACTATAAAGTCTATAATAATTATATAATATAATATTAGTTTTATATTAATAAGTTATAAGATTTTTAATAGTTTTTGCTAATTTATTTTATTAATAAAATAGCTTAGGCAGTAGCTTAAATATTTTTTTAGCCGACAGCTTAGTTTATAAATAATAAAGCTTTATAGTTTATATAATATTTAATTTATTTTAAAATAGTATTTTTTATTATAAGCAGCTTAAAAAAGCTATTTAACGCTTTTTTTTAATATAACTAGTTTTTAAGTTTTTTAATATAATATATAATAAAGCAGACTATTGTTTTTTTTATAAAATTAAAGTCTTTTTTTTTAACTAAAGGTTTTTATTTTAAAAGCTTTTAATATTTTAGCTATTTTTTTATTTATTTAATAGTTTTTAATTATTTAACAGCGGAAAATATTATTAACTTAAACTATTAATATAATATATATAAAATTCTTAGCGATATTATTAAAAATAAATTTTTATATATTCGATTTTTTTTTTATATTTTGCTATATATTTTAAGCTAGCAGTCTTAATAATATATTTAAAACTAGGTTAACTTAGCTAAAAATATAATATATATTTAATTTATATTAGTTAAAATATATTAACGCGTTAGTAAGCCTAAGGTTTATTTTAATAATATTTATTATAACCAGGTTTTTTTAATATATTATTTTTTTTATAAATCGGTAATTTATTAAAATAATAACCTTTTACTAGCATAACTATAATTAAAGTTATAATTATTTATAGCTTTAAACTAAATAAAAAATTTTTAATTTTATTACTTAATATATTTGTTTTTTTTTTATTAGTGTTTTATTAAAAAATATAATAAGTTATATATTATTTATTAAAATAAGTTTATTTATTTAATTAATATTTAGGTAAAATATTATAACGTTATATTTTTTTTTTAAAAATATGTTTATTTTTAAAAATATACAATAAATAAAGTTTTAGTAAATAAAGTAAGCTTTGTTTATTAAGTCACCTTAAAGTATATTAAAACTATGCTTTTTGTTTAAAATAGGTTTAAATTTTTGCGTTAATATTTATAGCTTTTATATTATAATATTAGCTGCTAGCAGCGCGCCGGATTTAATGCCTTTTATTAATATTGCTGTTTTTTTTTTTTAAAATAGTTTAATTTTCTGCTAAAACTATAAAATATATTTTTTTAGCTATATAATTATATTAATATATTTTTTAAGTGCTTTTAATGTCTTAAGTATTTTAATTTTTTATATAGCTTTTACGCGTTTTTTTATTATATATATTTTTTAGCTGTCGACTTAAAACCCTAGCAGTTTAACAGCAAAATATCTGCAAAATAACTTTTTTAATAATAAAATAAAACTAATTTATTTTAGTTTTTGTAGCACTTTTATAATATGCTCTAGGTGTTTTTTTTTAAAGTCGCTAAATATAATAATATTATCGACATAAGCCCGGCAAAATTTATAAAATTTGCATAGCTTATTATTTATAAAACGCTAGCTATATATTAAACTATTATAAAAACCTATTAAAGCAATGTTTAATATCTTAAGGCTGTGTAGCAATATAATAATTATATAGTTTTAGTGTTTTAAATAAATTAGTAATTAATAAAAAAATAACGCTATATTAAAAACTAATATAATTTTTTTGCTTTAAATAGCAGCAATAATATTTTTTTAGTATAATATAAAGTAAATATTAGGTATTATTATGCTGTTAAAGTTTTTAAGATTTACTACTATTTGGCCTTTTTGTTATTTATTAACTATTTATTAAAAAATAAAAACTAAGCATTTAAATAATATTAGCTCGCGTATTTATTTTATTTTACCTTTAATATATAAAAGGTTAAATATATTATTAAAAACTTTATAATTTTTAATATTTAGTTTATAAGGTTTTATTTATTAGCGTTAGCATTATTATTTATTAATTAAATTAATTTAAAGCTTTTTACTTTTTAGTATTTATATTATACCTTTAAACTTTTATATATTATATTTTTTTATTAGTTTAAGCTTTGCGCGTGTAAATATTAGGTTTTTATTAAATATATATACTTTATTTTTTAATTTTTAAAAAAGTATATTATTTAGCTATTAAAAGCCGGAGTTAGTTAAAATATTAAATTTTTATTTAATACCTTTTAGTTTTTTTAAAGGTTTTTTAAGCGGGTGTATGTTTTATACTCTTAGCTATAAGCTGCGTCGACCGAGACTGCTTATTAATTTATTTATAAAGTTAAATTTGTCGCTATAATATACCTGCTATATATTTTATCGCGTAAATATTTTAAAGACCTTATTTTAGCTAGTTTTTATATATTCTTTTAATTTAAGTTTTTATATAGTTTTTAGTTTAACGTTTTACTGTATATATATTAGTTTAATTATATTGTTTATATATATAATATATTTAAATATATTTGCGTCGATTATATTATTAATTAGTTTTAAGCTATTGCTAAAAAATATATATTATTGTTTAACTTTATTAAAGGTCCACTTTAGCAGGTCGATATACTTAGCTTATATTAATACTTGACTTTTTAATAAAATATATATAATGCGTACCGCTACTACTTTATATATAACTAGGCTTGCTTACTTATTAATAATAATAAACACTATAGCATTTTTTACTAATATTAATATTATTTTTTTTCTAGGTATATTAAATATTATACTATATTTTTTAAACTATAATATTTTAAGCAAAAGTTTTAGCTTTAAGTTATCGTTAACTTAGGCTTTTACTTTTATTATTATATAAACCCTTTTTTTTAATAGTAGTATAGCTAAAATTAATATGCTAAACTTTGCTTTTTTTTTTATTTTAACTAGGCCGCCGATCTTTTTAATAGTAATAAGTTCGCTGGCTTAAAAGAACTTAATATTGTTTATATTTTTAGCTAGCCACTAGCTGTTTATTATAATATTAAACGCGCTAATATCTACGCACACTAGTTATAGTTTATTATTATTAATTATTATTTTTATTTTTATATAAGAAAATTTTAATATAGCTTTAATATAAAAAATAAATACTTTATTTTTTGCAAATATTTGCCTTAAAAATAATTTTATATTATTTACGTCGATATAATGCTATCTATTATTATTTACGCTTGCCTTTGTTTTATACTATGTGATTTATTAGTTATTATTTTCTTAAGGTTAATTATTAGCGTCCGCTAGTAATATGTTTAAAACCTTAGCAGGTTATATAGCTAGTTTTATATTATTATTTTTATTTAGCCCGCAGTTATTTTTATAAACATAAATTATATATTTATTATAAGAAAAAAACACTTGTTAATATTTATAGCATATTTAGCGCTTTTTAAGCGCTATTGCTTATAAAGCAAAAAAATAAATAAAAATAGTTTAATTAGCTATATTTAAATTTAACTTAAATTTTTTCTTGTCGGTAAATTCTTTTAATATAAAATATTTATTTATTATTAAATAGCTTTTTTTAGCATTAATATCTGCGTTATTTAATATAATATATATCTCCGTTTTATAATATGCTTTATTTTTATTGCAACACGCTTTAACCTAGCGTTTTTATTAATAAAACAATTATTATTTATTATTATAAAATTAAACTTTTTAATTATAGTAATTACTATAGCCTTTATTACTATAACTAGTAAAACATAAAAAGAAATTTTCTTTTTAACTACGCTAATATAAACAGCCGCGTTTATTTTTTCTACGTTAAAAATCTAGTCGGTTTTATTTATAATTATAATATATAGTATTTTATATGTTGCTTAAAGCGCTTTGCTAGTTTAAATAAGTTTTAAATATATTGCTGCTTTTTAGCTAAGTTAGTATATTAAATAATAAAAAACTATATATAGCTAATATAAGCAGTATTTAGCTTTCGGGCAATAAAATTACCGCTAAGGCAGCAAATAATATATAATTATATAATATTATACCTTATTTTGCTATTATTTAACTAATAATTAATTATTATAAAGCAGGTCTGCTAGCAGTAGTTTTTATTAAGTTATTTTTATATGCTTTAGCTTTTTTTTTAAAATATATAAAATAATCTTTAATTTTAAATATAGCAGTAAGTTAAATAACTAGCTAATAAAGCAATAAGTATAAAAGGTTATAAACTTTAGCTATTTATTATTTTAGCTTATTATAGCCGGCTATTACGATAAAGCTGGGAGCTAGCAGAAGAAAATAAAGGCTTGTTATTAAAAATAGTTGAGCATAGGCTTAACTTTGCGTGTACTTATAAAGGGATTTTTTGCGTAGACTTTAGTTTTTAAATATAGTAAACTTTTACGGAATATAAATATTATATTTTTTTTTCTTTTAATTAAACCTTTTTATTTTATATTATTATTTTAGATTTAAATATAGTAGATTTATTAGTTGTTTTATTAGTTGGCTTTACCTCCCGATATATTAGTGTTTTTAGTAAAGCTTAAAATATTTAATGCTTATTACTTTTTAAAGTGCGACCATAAAATAGTAGACTTATAAGTTAGCTAACTAATGCTACGAAAATAATATAATAATTTTTACTGCTTTTTTATTTTTTTTTTAAAAAAGCTGTTTTAAGCAAAACATTTTATTAATTATTTGCTGCTTTTGCTATATAAGCTTATTTAAAATATAAAAAACTAGAGATTATAATAAAATATTAAGCGAATATATACTAGCTAAAACAGCTAACTATAAAAAAAAAACTTAAAGAGAAAATATTAACTAATTATATAATATATATTAGCTGTTTTAAAAAAAACAGCGATTTATTTTTTTTTTTTTATTTTATTAAATTCTTTTGTTTAGTTTAACCGCTTATAGATTTTTACGCAAGCTTTTGCAAGCTTGGTAGACTAGATTTTTATTTTACTATAAAAAAAAACAATATATTAAAATTATAAAAGCAGCAACTAATAATAATATTGCTATATTTTTTATTTTTTAAATATTTATTATTTTTATTTTTTTATATTTTTATAAAATAAACTTATATTTTAATATAAACTTATAATAAAAAAAAAACCGACTTTATAATTTTTTTAGTTTAATATTAAATAATAGCTTTTTAAGCGGAAATATTTTTGCAATATTAACTTTTATTTTTAATTAAATCGACTTTAATTTAATAAATATATTATTAAATAATATAAAAAAAAACAAGTTTTTTTTAAACTTTAAGCATTTTATAATAACTTTATAAATATTTATTATTATTTTAATAATATTTTATATTATTAGCTTATTTATTTTTAACTTTATTTTTTAATTTTAAAACTTTTTTAATAAGACTAAAGTTATAAAATAGCTTAAAAAAATAAAATAATTTTTTAAATTATACTATTTATTTTAATTAAAATAAACTAATTAATTTTTTTATTAAATAAAAACTATTATTAAAAAATATATTATTTAATATTTAATAAATACTATTATAAATTAAAATAAAATTAAAAAGATTTTAAAGCAAAAATATAAGTTTAGCAATTTTAAGTAAACTTAATTAAAATATAAACAGCTTGCTTAATTATTTGTTTAAAAATATATTTAGTTTTAAGATTATGCTTAGTTTTTTTTTAAATATTTAGCTTTAATAATAAAGCTAAAAAAAAAAATATTATTTATTTTTAAAAATTTTTATTTTTATAACTTAATTAAAGCTATTTTAATTAATTAATTATATTAAGTTTTTGTTTAAAACTTAATTATTAAAAAAAAACTATATAATAAAGATTATAATAAAGCTTTAATAATGCTAAAAACTTAAGCAAGCGTTAAATTATTTTTTTTATTTTAAAATATTTTTTTTTTAGTTATTTTTAATAATAATTATTAATTTTTAAATATATTTATATATTTTGTTTAGCTATTAATAACTAAAGACTAAATTATACTTTTACTTATAATAATATTAGTATATATTTTTATAGTTAATTAATTTATATTATTATTAGCTATTAAAATAAAAAAATTAAACTTTGTAATTAATTAACTAATAATATAAATTAAAAACTTATTAATTAATTTAGCTTAAATAATTAAAATTATAAATAAGTTTTTTTAGCTAGCTGCTAACAAAAGTTAATATTATATATTATTTAAATAGTTATTATTATAAAAAGCAAATTAATAATAAGGCTATTTAATTAATAATTAATAAATTAATGCTTTTATTATTTAGGTTTAATAATTTAATTTATTTAATAAAAATAATAACTAAAATAATAATAGGTTTAATAATTTAAAAAGTAATTTAAAGTATAATAAATATAATTAATTATATAATAATAATAAAAGTTATAATAATAATAAATATTTTAGCAATAAATATTTTAAATATAAAAATATAAATTATAAACTAAGGTTTTGCTTATTATTATACGATTATAAAAAATATAAAGCTTTTTATTTAATTAATAAAAAATAAATATTATATATTAAATTTTTAAATATACTGCTATATATTTAATATATAACTATTAACTAAAATAAAATAATAAAAAAATATATAAAAAAAAAATATATTATGCTAGCTTTAATATAAATATTTAAAATAATTTTTATTTTTTATTTTTTTGTTGTTAAAGCTGCTTATAAAATATTGCGTAAGTATAATTATATGCTAAAAGACCTTAAGTTAAAACAGCAAATAGTAAAACTTAAAAAAAAAACTATTAAAAACACAAAAAATTTATTATTAATAATATAATAAATATTAATATTAATTTTTAAGCGATTATTATTAATTAATTAAAGGTTTATATTAAAAGTAAATTTTTAAGCAAACTTTATTTATTTAAAATAGCAAAAAATAAAAATTTTAAAGCAAGAGAATTATTTTAAGTTTAAATATAATAAATAAATTAAATGCTAAAAAAATAAAAAATATATTATATTAAAAGTAATAAATAAAAAGTCTTTAAATAATTTGCTAAAATTATTTATTTTTTTTTTAATAAAAGTTTTTAATATTAAAATAAATATTAATGTTATAGCAGTAAAAAGATATTATATTAATAATAATAAAACTATAACCAATAAGTAAACTAGTAAAAATATTTAATAATTAGCTTTAAAATTAATTAATTAAGCTAAAAATATTATAAAAGCAACCTTAAAACTAATAAAAAAAATAAAATATAAATAAATGTTTTTAAATAAAATTTAAGATTTTACGAAAATAAAAGTAGGATTTATATAAAAAAAACTACTAAGTTTATTTTTTAATATATTATAGCTATTAGTTTTATAGGCTTTTAAAATAAAAAAAATATTTAAAAAAAAGAATATTTAATTATAGCTAAACTAATTAATATTTTATATTAATAATTTATTTAAAATAAAAATTAATAGTTAATTAATATTAATAATTAAATTGCTAGTTGTTTTAATTAATAATATTTATATTAAGTTTTAAAAGTTAACTAAAAAAATTTATAAAGTTTTTAATATTAATATAAAACTGTTATAAATAAAAAATTATATTAAAAAAATATTTAAAATTGCTGTATAAATTAAAAAAATATTTAAGAACTTAATAATTATAGGCTTATTTAATATAAAAATATAAGCAAGCTTTATTATTAAAAGCTATATTTAAAAAAATTAAATTTTAATACTTAATATAGCTATAACTTAAAATAGCTATTTTATTAAAAAAGCTATATTATTTAATAACTGCTAAAAATTTATTGTTTAATTAGTTTAAATAATAAAAAAGTATATATTATAAGTTTTTATATATATTGTTTTAAATAAAGTAGCTGCTGCTTTATTATTTTTTAAAATAAACTTTTTTAGCTTTATTAATTATGTGCTATATTTTAATAAAAAAGTTTTAATAGTTATTATTATTATTAATAATATTTATATTATTGCTTTAGCTATTATATTAATTAAAAACCGATTTTATAATAAAAGTATATTTTAAGCAGTAAAAAACTAATAGTTATTTATAATTATAAAAGTAATATAAATAGCTATTAACTGCTTTTAATTAATAATTAGATCTTTTTATACTTATATACTACAAGAGTTATTTTTAATAATATAATATATTTTAATAACTAAATACTTTTAGATAAGTATAAAGCGATGTTTTTAAATAAAGCTTTTATTAATTAATTAAATGCAAAAAAAAAAGCTTATTATTTAAGCTTTAAAAAAAAAGATTAAATTATTAAATTATTAATTAATAATAAGTTTTTAGAAAGCTTTAAAAAGGTTTTTAATAAAGCTATATAAAACGCTAAAAAAGTAAAACTATTAGCAGTAAAAAAATAGCTATTATAAAAGCTAAATATTTTAGCATATATAATATATAAGTTAAAAGCATAAAAAATATATTTTATAAATAATATTAATTATAATAGTAGTATGTTACTAGAATTAATTTATTAAAAAAAAAAAGCTTTAGTAAATATTTAAAATTAAAACAAAAAAATAAAAACTAAAAACAAAAAGGTTTTCGCTAATATTTATTTTTATTTTGCTAAACAATTAAAAAAGTTATAATTAATTTTTAAACGCTTAAAAAAAATCTAGCAAAACTTAAGCTTTATTAACTTGATTAATTAAAAAAAAAAGCTATTAATTAAGGTTTTTTATAAACAAAAAATAATATTAGCTTAAGATTTTAATAAAATTAAAAGAATATAAAATAAAATAGCTTTTTTTTATAAAATTTAAATAATTTTATATAAAGTATAGCAAGCTAAAAATATATTTATTTTTAGCTTTTTTTAAAATTAAGTAATAAACGTGCTTAAAATATAAATAATAAATATTGTTTTTAAAAAAAAATATAAAGCATATTAAAATGCTTGGTTTATTATTAAAAAAAAAAATAATAAACTATAACTAATTAATTTAGCAATAAAGCTAAATGCTATTATTATTTAAGATATATTTTTATCTTATAGTTGCGATAAATTTGCAAAAGAATTTATAATATGCTAGATTTTATTTATTATAGATTTTTTTTTAAAATATAATTAAATATTTTTTGCTTTAAAAAGCTATATAATAACTATTTTTTTAATATTATTAAAAGTTTTTTAAATAATAACTTTGCTATAAAATATTATAAACTTAGTAGCTTATTTTTTTTAAATAGTTAGCTAGATATTATATAATATTATACCGATAAAATATAAACTTTTTTTTAATAATATTAAAATAAAAAAACCTATAATAAAATATAATAATTAAAAAGTTAGCTTAAATATTTAAAAATTTATATTAAAATATATTAAAAATATTAATATAGTTTTATTTAATTTTAAACTTGCTAAAGTTATAACTAATAAAAAAAAAAGCAAATAATATAAATTATTTGCTGTGTTTATTAGTTATATATATAAAACTTATAAACGCTATTTTGTTAAAGCAAAAATAATTAAGATTATAAAATAAAAATTATATTAAAACAAAATAAAAATAAAAGTATTTTTTAAAATTACTAGCTATTATAAAATATAAATATACTGCTATGCTATTATTGCGCTACCTTTTATTTTATTATTATGCTAAAATATTTAATTTATTTAGGAAAATAAATAATAAAAAGCTATAAAAGCTTTTTAAAAAGCTATTATAACTATATTTTGCTTAATTATTTTAAACTATAAAAAAAAAACAATATAGCTTAAAGTTAACGTTTTAAGCAAAAGCTAAAACTATATTTTCTGTTAAAATATTAATAATATATAATATTTAGCAAGATATAAATTAAATATATAGCAAAGTTTAAAACTAAATTATAATAAAACTAAAAAAGAATATTTAAGTATTGTTAAATTATTAAAACGTTTTTAAAATTATTTTTATAATATTAAGTTTTATTTTAAAATAAATATTAAAGTCTTAATTGCCTAGCTTAATAATAAATTTTTAGCTTTATTAAAAGCTGTTTTAATTAAATAGGTAGCTTTTATTAAAATATTTAACTTTAAATTTTATTATATATTAAAAAAAAAATATATAGCTGCTAATAAGCTTTTAAAAAAACTAAAAAAACTATTAAATAAATTAAATAATTAATAAAAAGGTAATATAAAAAAATTTATTAACTTTTAGCTTTTTATTATAATAGTTAATTTATTTATAAAAAAATATAAAAAGCTATTAGCATTTAAAAATAAATAGTTACTAAAGTTATAAAAAATAGCTTAATTTTTTATTATAAAAAATCTGCTTAATTATTTAATAATTAAAAAAAAGAGAAAATTTTATTACTATAATATATTTATTTTTTTTTGTTTATAATAAATGCTTATAAAAAAAAGCCTAATATTTATTTTAAATTTAATAATATATTAATAATAAGAAAAACTAAAAATATATTATTTAAGAATATTATTTATGCTTTAAACACTATAATAAAAACCTAATATATTATAAGATTATAGCTTAATATTATTAAAAAAATATATATAAAAATATAAGCAACGCTTTAAAATGCTGCGCTTTTTATTAAAAAATATAATTTAGCTAATTAAAAGAAAAATATAAGTATAATAAGGCTAAGAATATTTTAATTAGCTAAATGTTTAACGTTTAATATATGTTTAATAATAATAAATATAAAGCTATTATAAAAGCATGCTATAAAATATTTTTATATTTAAAAGTAATATTTTTAAAAGCTGTTAATGCTAGCGCTATTAAAGCGTTTATTTAAAAATAAATTATTTATTAATATAGCTAGCTATTAAGAATTAAATGTAATAATAAATTAAAAAATAAAAAAAAGATAAAAAAAGTAGCTAATTAGCTTGGCTATAACTTAATTTATAAAGCTATATATTATTTTTAAAGCTAAGGCTTAATTAAAAGTAGCTATTGCTTAATTATTAATAGCTTTATAAAAATTATTTAAAAAATAAGCAAAAAATAAACTAAAAGATTAAATAAAATTATTTAAGTAGATAAAATAATAATTAAATATTATAGCTTTAGCTTATATAAAATAATATATAAATAATTTTTAATCTTTTTAATAAAAAATATAATATTTACTTAGTAAATAATTAACTAAAATAAAACTATAGATTATATAGATTTATTTATTAATAAAATATAATAGTTTATTAAAAAAAAGAAAAATATAGCAACGATATAATAAGTTATTATTTAAAAAAAAAATAAGCTGCTAAAAAAGCTAATTAATAAAACGCTTGCAAAATATAAACTGCCTTTTTAAAAGTCGATAGTTTAATATTATTATATAATATTTTATTAAGCAATAATAAGTTATAAAGCGCTAAACTTTTTTATAAATAAAAAGGCTTTTTTTTAATTGCTTTTAAAAAAAGAAATAGAAAATATATAATAAAAAAACTAAATAAATATATAAAAAACAATATTTACGCTTTAAACAGCTTAAGGCTATTTATAAAAAATAAAACAAAATTTTAAAAACTTATAAACCTTTTATAAAATAAATAAACAATAAAATATTTAAAAGCAGCTTTATTTAATTAATAAAATAATAAATAACTAAGCAAAGCTAATATTAATTACTTAAAAAATAAATAATAGGAAATTATTAAAAATAAATAGTTTTAGCAAAAAATTAAAATCTTAATTATTATAAAAAAAAAAAAAAAATATTTAAAAGTAAAAAGATTTTAAAAAAAGTTAATGTTATTATAAATAAAACTAGATAAAGCTATTGCAAAAACTATTAAACTTATATTATTATTTTATATCCTGACATTACTATTACTAAGCTTAAAAATAATTTGATTAAAAAGGAAAAAATAAAGTTAATTAAGTTATTATTTAAAAAACTGCGAAAAGAAAAGCTTACTTGTTTTATTTATATAATAACTTAATTTATAAAATTATCTTTATTTTTGGCGATTTATATATTAAAACCTTAGTAATAGTAATTAGCTAGTTGCTTTATATAAAAAACTTGCGTAGGCTATTTATAAGATTAAGATTTTTTTTTTAGTTATAATAATCTTTTTTGTTGTAAAAATAAGCATATTATTGTTAATTATTATAATATTTGCAGGCTGTTTAATTTACTAAATATATATAGTTTTTGCACGCACTATTTTAAAGATTATTTAACCGGCAACTAAAAAAAAGCTATATATTAAATCGACTTTTGCTTTTAAAATTAAAAAACCTGTTTATATAAGTCTAGCAAAAAATTAAATTTAAATATTTAAGCTATTAAACAACTAGTGCTATTAATTATAGTAGGCAGTTTAATATAAACAATATATATTTATTAAATAGCTTTTTATTTTATAGCTTAATATATAAAAGTATTAGTTAATTATTTTTATAAGCTACTATATACTGCTTTAAAATATCGACAGCAAAAGGCTAAATAATATTAAAAAAACTAGGTAAAATAATTTATTATATATATTTTTTTTTAGCGCAATTATTTAAGCTTTTAATATTAAAATATTATAAAGTTTAGCTATAATAATAAAAATAGTTAATAATAATTAATTAAAAGCTTTTTTTTAGTAAAAAAAAAAAATAGTAACCTTATTTATTTATATATATAATTAAACAGCCGATGCTTAAAGCGCTTAAAAGCTATAAAAGCTTTGCCTTAAATTATATATATATGCTTATAATTAGAAATTATAGCCGAAATAATAGCAAAATAAAGTATTAAAAGTATAATTAAATATTACAACTAAAGATTTAAGACTAGAAGTTTTGCTAAAATAGTTAAATATAAGCTTAATTAATTATAAAAAGCAGATAAAGCTTTATTAGTAGCAGTATTAACTAATTAATCTATATAGTTAATTAAATAATTAATACTAAAATATATTAACTTAATTAAAAAAAAGTTATTTAATATTTTATTATAATAAAACTTTTTTTTAATAAACTATAGTAAAATATTATAAAATAAGCGCTAAATATGCTAAGCAAAGTTTTAATAGCTAAAAGAAATAAAAAAACATGCTAAAAAAAGCTTAGTAAAAATATAACCTAAATATAAATAATATATAATAATATTAAAATGCTTAGTTTAATTAAAAAGCAAAAAAATCTTAAAAGTATTATAAGTATAAATATTAATAATATAACAAGTTATTATAACTAAACTATTAAAGCGATTAATAATTATAGCTTAAACCTGCAAGCAATTATTTATTATTTTGCTAAATAAGTTTATATTAAACTTATATATATTATAATTAATATAAAAAGTATAATTATAAAGTAAACAAATTAGACTACTTATAATAAAAAGCAAATAATTAAAATACTAGCGCTTAAATAATTTAATTAAAAAAAAAAATAAAAAAAAAAAAGTTGCAGAGGTAAAAGTTTTAGGTTAAAATAAATATAAATAAAAAAAAAATATAAATAAATGGCTTAATAAAAAAAAAAAAGTAATAAAAAAGAAAAAGTTTTAATAAAAACTATTTAAAATTATTTATTTTGCTTAAAATAACTTATGTTTTTTTTTTAGCTATAAAAAAAAATTAACTAACTATTAAAATAAAAAGCACTTTTTAAGTTAATAAATAAGCTTAAAACTATTTAAAAAGCATATATAATATATTAATTATTTTTTTTTTTTTATTATTTAATTAAATAAATTAAAGTTAATTTTTTTTTTTTTGCTTGCTTTATATATAACTACTAGCTTTTAATAGCTATATTATTTAGCTGCTAAACTTTAAAAGTGCTTTTTTTAAAATATTTTTTAAAAGTTTAAAAAAAAAGCAAAAGTAAAAATAATTAAAAGGCTGCTAAATATTAATTATTTAAATATAAAACTTGACTTTTTTATGTTTTTTTTTTTTTTTATTAATTATTTTATTTATTTAATTAATTGTTAATATTAATAATAAAAGTATAAAAAAGTAATAAAAGTTAAGCTAAGTTATTTTGCTATAAAAAAAACTATTAAATAAATACTAGCTTTTTTTTTTTTTTTTATATATATACTGCTTTTTTTATTTACTTAAGAAAAACATTATATTTAATATTAATTAAAATAAAAAAAAGCAGCATACTTTTAATAACTATTATTTTTTTTGCTTTAATTATTTATATTTTTTAATTACTTTATTATTTAATTATTATAAAGCTAACTTGTTGCGCTATTTTTTTTAATTATAAAAAGTTAAGTATATTATAGCTTAATATATAAATTTTATATTTAAATTAAGTAATCTTAGAGATTTAAACGGCTTTTTTTTAAATATTAAAAAATATAATTAGCAAAATTTTTTAAAGCTATTTGTTTTAAACATAAAGAGATAAACTATAAATAGCTATAAAAATAAGCGATTAATATATATAAAAATAAATATAGTTAAAAAAACGCTTAAAAATCGGTTTGTTTTAAAAAATATAATAAAGCAAAGATTTTTTAGTAAAGTTGCTTTTATAATAATTAATATTTTTTAAAAATTATAAAAACTTAGTAATAAAAACTAATAGCTAAGCATATTAAAAATCGATAGCTTTATTTTTATTATTATATATATATTTAAACTTAAAGTTATTAGCAAAAAATTATTTGCGGTTATATTTATAATATTTTTAATTAATAATTGAATTTTTTTTATTTTTAGTAGCTATTTTATTAATAAGCTAAATAAAAATATTAACTTTATAATTTTTAAAAAATTATAACTTATATTTAAAAATATTGCCAATAATTATTAGTTTTTAATAATTTATAATATTAAAAAATAAAACTTATATTTTTTAAACTTAATATTTAATAAAAAAATGCTTAGTAATTATTTTAAATTTGCAGCAGCTTTTTAATAAGCATAAACTTTTTTAATTAAAGCTTAACTTTTATAGCTTTTACGCGCTATTTTATTACCTAGATTTTAATAAGCAGGTATATAAAAATATAGTTATTATTATATTATATATATATTATTAGTTTTTATAATATAAAAATAGTTTAAAAAGCTTATAAAAATTAATAAAAAAAAGTTTTATATTTTATATATAGTTTTATTTAAGTTAAAAATAATATAATTTTTTAAAAAATATTTAGCTATATTTATTAAAATAAAAAAGCTTAAAAGTAAAATATAAACATTAACTATATAGCAGTTAAATAAAAAAACCTTAGCTTTAGCTTATAATAATTTTTATATGTTTATAAATAAAAACTTTAAAAATTTAAAACGTTTAATTAATTATATTTATAATTAATTAAACTTAAAACTTAATAATTTAAAGCTATAAAAATATTTTATTAAAGACTATATTATTATTTTTAAAAAATTTTTAATTAAAAAACAAAAAAATAAGTATATATATATAATAAACCGACTTTTTTTTTTTATAATTAGCTGTATAAAATAAATAAACTATAGCTTTAGCGCGCAAGTAATTAATAAAATAATTAAATATATAAAACAAAAATAAGCAAATGCTTATAATTTTAAAGCTTTTTTGCAGGTATTTTTTTATAATAAGCTAAATATTATATATAAGTTTTATTATAAATAGCTGTTTAGCGCAAATAAACCTTATAATAAATTTAAAAATTAGTTAATATTAAAAATTTGCGATTTTAAAGTGCAGTAGGTGATTATAAAAAGCATGCGATTTTATAATTTAAAGTTAAATAAAAAAAATTATTTTTATACTATATTTATTAATAAAATTAAAAAAATTATTTATTTTATTAATTTAGTTTTTAGTATTAATTTTAAATATAAATAAGCTATTTATAAGTATTAAAAAAGTATATTTAAAATAATTAAAAATATTTAAGTTAATATTATTTTTTTTATAGTATTAAAGCTAAAAGAAATTATTAGCTTTATAATATATTATTAAAATAATAAATAAAGCTATAAAGCTGCAAGCGTTTTTTAACTTGTTTTTTTGTTTTAATAGCTAATTAGTATATTTTACGATTTAAAAAATAGCTGCGTAATATTTATCGATAAAACTAAAGATATAATTTTTATGTTTTTATTTTAGGATTTTATTAGCATTGCTTTTTAAATTATTAAAAGCTTAATAAAAAATAGCTAAACGTTTATTATTTAATATTTTTTATTATTAGCGGTTTTTAAAAAATTAATAATTAGTTTAAAATAAAAGCTGCTAATTAAGTTTATATCCGATTTGTTTATAAAAAATATTTATAATATTAGCTTTAAGCCTAGCAGTTAAAAGTTTTTAGTATTAAAAATAAACTAAAAACCTATTAATAGTAAAAAATTTAAAAATAAAAAAAAAGCTTATAGCTTAATAAAAGCTTAATATAAAAAAGGCAATATTTATAAAAATATATTAAAGCTTAATTAATATAATATATTAGATTTTAAAATATTATAAACTAATTAGCTTATTTAAAAATAATTTATAAAGTGCTAAGTTTTTTTTATATTATAAAAATATAATATTTATAATTTTATTAAATATAAGCCTATGCTTAATATGCTTAAAAAGTAAATAAGCTAGAATTATTATAACTTATATTTATAAAAAGTTAAAAATATAAATACTAAAAAAAATATAAGAAGTGATATTTATTAATAAAAGCTAAATATTTAATAAGAAAAAGGTGTTAATTTTTTAAAAATTAATATAAATATTAAAAAAGCTTAAAAATAAATAAAAAAACTATATTAAAATATTAGTTTAAAAGATATTGTTTTAATTAATTATTATTTATTAAAAATAATAGGATAATAACTAGAAAAGATTATAATAAAGCTAAAAGCTAGCAAAAAAAAATAAAAGCTTGTTATTAAAAATAGTTAAGCATAGGCTTAACTTTACGTGTACTTATAAAGGGATTTTTTATATAAACTTTAGTTTTTAAATATAGCAAACTTTTATAAAATATAAATATTGCGTTTTCTTTTTTTTTAATTAAACCTTTTTATCTTGTATTATTATTTTAAATTTAAGTGTGGTAGGTTTATTAGTTGTTTTATTAGTTAGCTTTGCCTTTTAATACATTATATATAAAAGCTAAAAAATTTCTCTAGCTTATATATAAACTAAGTTGCTAGCTATAATATATTATTATAAATATTTTACTTTAATACTTTTTAACTATTTAAAGGCGTCGGTAATATTAAGCTTAAATTACTTTATAACATTTTTAACTACTTTATTTAAGTTGTTAAATAATTTAATATATATTTTTAAAGAAATTTTTTTAGCCTATTATAATTAAGTTATACTTTATAATAGTTAAAAAAAGTTCTGCTAAATAATTGCTTTATATATAATATTTTTAGCATATTTATTAACATTATTTTTAAAAAAATAAAAGTTTTACTAATATATATTAATATTTATTTATATATAATTATTTTAACTAAAAAATTTCTTAATATAAAAATTAAAATAGCCGACGTAAAATAGTTTTTATTTTATATTTTACTATTTTTAAAGGTTTTGCTATATTATTTTAATAAAGTTAGCAAAACCTATTATAAATCGCTTAAAACCAGGTTTAGTAAATATATTAAGCTAATTATTGTCTTTTATTTTAGCGTTTAAATAAAAAAATAAATCTTTAATATTAAATTAAGCGATTTATTCTTTTAACTTAATAAAGTTTTATAATTTTAATAATAGTATTTTATTTAGTAAAACATTTAGTTTGTTAATATTAAGCGTATTAAAAAACCAGGTATTTATATTTTTATAAAATTACTTGCTAGTTTAAACTTGCTAGTTAATAGCTTAAAAAACTAATAAATTTATATAAAAAAATATTTATTATAAAATTTATATAAATAACTATTTATTTATACGCTATTTAAAAAAATATAGCTAGATTTAAGTAGCCGAATATATTTTTTCTATTTAAAAAAAAGTTATAATAGTTATAAAATAATCAGCTATTTAAACAATAGTTTAAAGTTTTTAAAAAAAGAAATTTTTGCAGCTTTAAATTTAAAAGATTTTTAAATTAAAAAGGTTTTTAAAAAAAACTAGTAGTTATTTATACTTGCGCTTTATATTTACTTTTTACTTAAAAATAATTATAAGCGACTACTTAGTATTAAAGTTTAGTTTTTAATAATGCTTAACTATAACGCTTAATAATATATTGCAATAAATTTATTTAATTTAAAAAAAAAGTAGTCGCTTTTTAGTTTTTAATTAAAAGATTTTGCTTAAAGTTTTGCGTAAATAAATTAAGCCGGTAATAATATTTAAAAGATAAATAAATAACTAATAATAAGTAGTTAAATTAATTATTTGTTTTATTAAAAACAAGTAAATAATTAGTAATAAGTGGTTATTTAATAACTAAAGGCTTAATAATATAACAGCTAGGCAAAATAAACTATAAAACTATAAATATAATATTATTATAGGTATAATAAAAGACCCGGTATATATCTTGGGTTTAAAAAAAGGAAAAAAAGGTAGGTAAAAGGTAAAAAATAGCGGCTGGCTAGTTATTAACGCGTTGCCGCTTATTTTCAAGTATAGTTATAATACGATTAATTGTGGCCAAATCGCTAGCTATTAAATATTACCGGCAATTTAAACAAAAAATTGTTAAAAAAGATAATAATTAAATTAATATCTATAGTGCTAAAGAAATTGCTATGGCTATATCTTGGCGTATTAGCGTAGCTATACTATGTTAGCTATATAGTTATTTAGCTATATAGCTTATAGTTATTTAATTTACTAGTATTAACTATAAATATTTAATAAAAATATATTATTATTTTTTGCTATTAAAGCAGCAATAATAAAATATATATAAATAAAAATAAGCTTTAGCTTTAAATTTAGTTTAATAAATTAAATATTTTATAAAGAAATATTTTAATTTTTTTTGCCGGCTTATTATATTAGTTTTTTAATAACTTTATTATTTATAAGCTTAAAGTTATTCTTTTAAGTAATTAATAAAGCATTATTAGCATTTTATATAATAATTTTAGTTAGCTTATTAATAATTATATTAGCTAAGTTTTTAGCTTTTGCGTTTATAAGTTAAATATTTATAAAAGATATATCCTAGTTTTATTTCTTGCTAGTTAAATATAATTCCATGTCTTTAAAAAAACATAAAAGTTTAATATTTTTAAGATTTAAAAGTTTTAAAGTTAAAAACTAAGCAATCTCCTTAGGCTTTTCTAGCTTTAAAGTATTTAATAAGGAAACAGCTAATAGCGTCACCATGGTTATAAAAATAAAGGTGTAAAAAGGCTTGGTTTATTTTATAGCTAAAAAATAGCTGGCGTAACTATGTTTATTTAATATATAGCTAAGTAAAAGTATAGCTAATAATATAGCTACTGCCTTAGTTATCTTTAGCTATTTCCTTTAATATAATAAAACTACTTTTAATAAATAAAAAAAAAAAACGTTTTTATTTTACTATATATAGCTATAAATAGCAATATAATAAAGCAATATAATAAAATACTTGTTTATTAAAATCTCTTTTTTATTTTTAGCTGTTTTATATTATCGCTTTATTATTTAGCTAATAATAACTAGATTATAACAAACGCTAATACTTAATAAAAAATCTAAGCTAGTGTAAACTTTAATATTTATACTAGTAATATATTTTTTATTAGTGCTATTATTAATCCTTATATAGCTAAAAATTATATAATATAAAATAAATTAGCTATACTTGCAAATAAAGCTTTTAGTGCGATAAGCCTAGCTTTTAGCTTATTAGTTTCACGCAACTATTAATATTAAATATTATTAACGCGTTTTTTAAAGTTAGCTAAACGCTTATTAATATATTTTTTAAATGCTTTAATAAATGCTTTAGCTATATTATCGGCGTGATTTTTTAAAACTTGCTATATAATTTAAGCGATTATTTTATTTTGCTTTTTTTTATTAGTTATACCTGCGTTATTAAAAGCTTTTTATAAAATACGCTTAATTTAGCCTTAAATAAGGCCTTTAAAAATAGCTTGCTTAATTATAGCTTTTACGCTTGCTTTAACGTGTTTAATTATTATTTTTTTATTAACGATTATATTACTATAAAGCGTAAGCGCGTTTTACTATACTATAAACTATATTAAGTTAATAATATAAATATTTAGTTAAATAAACGTTTTATATTAAAGTTTAAAAGCTAGCTCTAGTAAATCTACGTTTTTTAAAGCTTAAATAAATTACTCTGCGTTAATATAAATAGCTATAAAACCTTTTGCTAAGTTAAAAGGTTTAACTTTTATTATTATTAGCTAATTATTATTAAATATATTATTATTAATAATAATAAGTTTAAAATAAACAGCGTGTTTAATTAATTAGCGACTAAACTTTAATAGTAAAAATAATTATATAAATAATAATCTGCTTACTTATTTACTTAAGTCGGCTATAATAACTATTATATAATTATTATAGTTTTAACTTAGCGTATAATTTTTTATTATTAATTTATTATAATAATAAATATACGCTACCTTTATTGCTTATTTATTTTAGCATTGCAGCAAAATTTAAGTTTATAAATTAAATATTAGCTATATAATATTTATATATTTTATTTTATATAATAGCGTAGTTAAAAAAACGCTAAAACTATTATTTATATTACTAATAATATAAATAGCTTTTTATATTTTTTTATTATAAAGCTTAAAGTTTAGCGCAGCTTTATTTTACTATTGTTATTTTAAGCTTTAATAAGCTGTTTTATTAATTTAGTCTTTAGCTGTTTTTTAAATCTTGTTATTGCTTAGTTTATTAAATAGCTATAATATAGCAAAATAATAAAAAACTTTCTTTAGCTAAAACTATAGTTATAATAAGCATTGTTTTAATATATAATTTTAATAATATTAAAGAATTTTCTTGTTATAATTTTTATTTTCGATATATAGCGCTAGCTAACTTAGCGTTAATAAAAAACATAGTTTTTTTATTTTAATAATAGCTTTAGCTTAAACATTAGGTTATTTAATAGCGTTAATCTTTTTAATAATATTCTTTTGCTATTTAGCGTTTTTAAATATAGTTATTATATATATTCTGCTGTAATTAAAATTCCCGTTAAAAAACCGCATTAAGTCTACGTTAAACATAGTAAATAGCTTATTAAATAAGCTATTAGCATTGCTAGCTATATTATTAATAGTTTACAACTAAAAAAAAACTGCACGTTAGTAAAAAAAAAACAAACTTAAATATATTGCGTAATATACAAGCAAAGTTATAAAAAAAAAAAAGTTGCAAAAAAAAAAAAAAATTTTAAATATTAATAGCGATTAAATATAAAATTTATAAACAAAAATATATAAAATATTTGCAGTATATAAATATACTTGCAGTAAATGCTATTATAATAGTTAAAAAAAATGCTATTATAGTTTAACTAGTATTTAAACTTATATATTTATTTTTAACATTATATAAACCGCTTTTTAATTGTTTGCTATTATTATTTACGGCTTAGCTTTTAGCTTTTTAAATATAAGCTTTTTTTTATTATTAAATATATCTACAAGCTTTTTTATATTTTATATTAATATCTTGCAAAAATATTATTAATTATTAATTAATAAATATTTTTTTTATTTAATAAAATATTTAAGTTTTAGCGTTTATTTAAATATAATAACTTTATAGTTTATTAATTTCTTTATCTTATATAATTGCTATTTATTATTGTCTTTTTTAACAAAAACTTGTTTAAGTTTTAGCTTATAGCAATTATATAAGTCTAAGCCCTTTAAAGCTAAAAATAGTTATACTATTAATACTATGCAATAAACTCGCTAATACCTTAGAAAATTTAATTTATAAGCAAGTTTACCAACTTGCTTAATTATTATTAGCGGCTTAACTTGCTATTATAACTATTTTTATAATAGTTTACTTAGCAGATTATACTTTTTATATAGCTTAAAATAAACTTTTTTGCTAACTTAAAACTTAAAAAGCTAATATTTATTATTATATTAAATTTTTATTTTTATAGCTGTAAAATTAATAGCCGCTTAAGCCTTTTTTTAATATATTTATTTAATTATTTTATAGTTTTTAGCTAGTTTAAAAACTTTTAAAGCTAATAATAACGTTGCTAGCTTAAAGCTTAAAATAATCTTATTAAATAACCTGCTAATAATATTTTACTTTATATTATTTAAAGCATATTATAGTAGTATTATTATCTTATACTATAAAATATTAAATTTAAAATAATAATATTAAATTGCTACTTTAACGTTTTAGTTTTTTTGCTTTAACTGCTTGTTTGTCTGCAAATAATATATTATAAAAAATCTTAGTCTTATACTTATCCTTGTTTATAATATTTGCTAAAAAAGCAATATAAATTTAATATTATAATTATTTATAAAAATATAAAATATTTTTTATTTATATAATATTAATATTTTAGCAATAATTATTGCTTATTTTTAAGCAGTATATATTATATGTTCTAATATTAATATAATCTTTTTATTATGCTTATATATTATAATTAAAAGCGCGTTATATTTATTATAGCCTAGTATTTTTTATAAAATATTTTTACTAAGCATTTTTAGCATATTAATTATAAAATCTATTATAATAATATAATAAAAAATAAGCTAAGTGTTAATTAATTATAATAATTTTAATATTTTAATCTTGTTTATTTTATTATTTAAGCATATTAAGTAGTAATATAAATAATCTTTAACTTGCTTTATTAATTTAAAAATTATAAAGCCTTTTAATTTATATAGCATATAGCTTGTTTTAAAATAATATTTTTTATTATAAGCAGCTTAAAGCAATATTTTAACGCTTTTTTTAAAAATAACCAGCTTTTTTTTAGCATTATATAATATATAATATAGCAGTTTATTTTTGCTATATTTAAACCTAAAACCTTTTGCCTGCAATATTTTTACGTTTTTAAAAGCATAAATTATTTTAGTAGTTTTTTTATCGTAAAAATAATCGTTTAT
Source organism: Xylaria sp. FL1042 (assembly GCA_022495085.1). Lineage (NCBI taxonomy): Eukaryota > Fungi > Ascomycota > Sordariomycetes > Xylariales > Xylariaceae > Xylaria > Xylaria sp. FL1042. The sequence goes on from MU380412.1 coordinate 28,804, forward strand.
TATTTTTTATTTAAATTTATCGCTTATTTATATTAATAATATAATATAAGCAAATTTTTTTATAATATTATTTAAAACTAAGCTGTTTTTATTAAATTTCTTTTTATTATTTGCAAATAAGTTTTTAATTAAAAGTTTTAATAAAACGTTTAATATAAAGTTTAACCTTTTAAAAATATAATAAATATTTAACTAGTATTAATTAAAATATACCGACGCTGCTATTAATTTAAAATTTATTTTAACAATATTTATAATTATAAGATTTTTTTAACAAATAATTCCTTTTATCGCTTAATAGTTTATTAAAATTAATATAACTTAATAATATAACTATAGTTATAGCCGTAGTTGCTTGCACGTTTATATAAAGCATAATACTTTTAGCTTTATCGCTTAATAGTCTCGTTTTTTTTTTATAGCAATTTTACTTAAAAATATAATTAGCTATATTTTATTAATTAAAATTAGCCTTTTATTTTATTTGCTATTAATATAAAAAATCATTATATTATAGCCCTGCTTTATTAAAGCGTTAATTTTTATAAACGTTTTTTTTTTAAAGTTTTAATAAACTAAATAATTTTTTTGCGTTAAGTTTTTTTAAAATATTTTAAAACTATTTTTTTCTTTTTGCGTTAAAATAAAATATTTTATTAATATTTATTGTTTTTTTACTATAATATTTTTTATAAGCAATTTATTAAATTTAGTTTCTTTAGCAAATATATTTATTTTTTACTTTTAAAAAAGCTTTATTTTTTGCTAAAACTAAAATATATATTTTTAAAGCTATATAACTATACTAATATAAGTTTTAAAAGCGCTTAATATATTTAATATTTTAATTTTCTTAATAATTTTTATTTAATTTACTATTATATAAATATTATACCTATTAACCCGCAGGCCTAGCAACTTAACTATTAAATAGCTATAAAATAACTTTTTAAGCAATAAAGCAAGTTTAATATCTTAAAGCTTTTATAGTATTTTTTTAAAATATAATAAATACTTTTTTTTTAAATCGTTAAATATAACAATATTATTTATATATATATAATAAAAGTTTTTAAACTCTTATAGTTTATTATTTATAAATCGCTATATATATATTAAATTATTTTAAAATCTTATTAATATAATATTTAATATTTTAAGCCTTTTTAGTAATATAATTACTATATAATTTTAATGTTTTAAATATATAAGCAGTGCGTCGGGATGGCGAAGCCAACTAATAAAACAACTAATAAACCTACCACACTTAAATCTAGAATAGTAATACAAGGTAAAAGGGTTTAATTAGAGGAGAAAAAAACGCGATGTTTATATTTCGTGAAAGTCTGCTATGTCTAAAAACTAAAGTCTACGCGAGAAATCCCTCTATAAGTACACGCAAGGTCAGGCCCGTGCTCGACCATTTTAATGACAAGCCCTTATTTTCTTCTGCTGGCTCCCAGCTCCGTCGCAGCAGTTAATAAAAAAAAAATATAATATTAAAAACTAATATAACTTGCTTGCTTTTAATAGCAGCAATAATATTTTTTTAGCAAAGCATTAAATAAATATTTAATATTATAATATTGTTTAAGCCGCGCAAGTTAACTATAACTTGCTTTTTTTTTTTACTATTAACTATTTATTAAATAATAAAAACAAAGTATTTAAATAAAATAAAATTTATTATTTAGTTTATTTTGCTTTTTATATATAATAAATTAAATGTTTTATTAAATATTTTTTAATTGTTTATACCTAGTTTATATAAATAAAATTACTAACGCTAGTTTTACTAGCTTTATACTAGGTTTATTTATATTTTCTTATGCTTAAGCATTTTAATAATACTTTTTAACCTTTATATATTATATTTTTTTATAAAATATAATTTAATATTAATTTATTAAAAATTTTTATTTAAAATATAAACTTTATGCTTTATTTTAATAAATAATATATTTTTAAGCTATTATAAACTTATATTATTATAATTAAACGGCTTGCCTTAGGTTTTTTATAACGCGCTATAGCTATATATTTAGCTTAATTTTTTAAATATATTGTCGGTTATTTTAAATTTATTGCCGTAATATATACCTTTATTATTAGTATGCTTAAGTAAATTAAAAGCTTTAAACTATATAATAAATCGTTTTTTTTTATAATTTATATTTTATATTATATTAAGCCAAGCGTTTTAATAAACATAAATTAATTTATTTATAGCGTTTATATAAAAAACATATTTAAAAATATTAGTATTTAAAACGCTGCAAAATAGTTTAAGTTTTTTGCTAAAAAATATATACTACTATTAAACTTTTTTTGCTAACTATTATAGCAAGTTTATATATATAGCTAGCACTATTATTTAGTTATATAAAAATATAATTATATTAGCAGCAGCTATTACTTTTTATTTAATAAAATTTAGCCGTTTTATTATAAAAATAAATATAATCGCGCTTTTAGCTATTTTTATAATTATTTACTGCTAAAATATATTAAAAATAATATTATATTGTTTAAACTAAAAAGTTTTAAAAAAAAGCTTTAGCTTAAGCTTGTTATTTATTTATGCTTTTACTTTTATTAATATAGCTATTTTTTTTTTAAAAGGTAGTATTGCAGGTATTATAATATTAAAAATAGCTTTTATATTTATTTAAACTAGCTTTTTAATGCCTGCTACGGTTATTAGCTTGTTTAGTTTAAAGTATTTAATATGCTAACCGGCTTAAAACAGCCAGGTTTAATTTATTATAATATTTAAAGCGCTTATATTAGTATATATAATATTGGTTTTATTGCTGTCTTTAATACTTAGCTTTATTTTAATATATATAAACTAAGCTATTAACTTATTAGCTAGTAATAACTTATTATATATTTTAATTAGCTAATATAGCTTAATGTTAATATATTTAATATATTTTTAATAATTATTTGTTTGCTTATTATATAATTTAACTTTATTATTAAATTTAACTTAAATAATTTACTACGCGTTTATAGCTTTATTATTTTAGTTTTTAGCTTGCTATAATATATTATTAGTTAAAAGCATAATAGCTAGTATATTGCTAAGCAGTTAATAATTAATAATTAAATTATTATTATCTTTAGCTAATATTTAAAGTATATAATTATTTTAATAAATATATATTATATATTTATTATAAAATTTAAAAACCTTGCTATATTTTTAGCAAGTTTTTTATTTTTTTATAATTATTTACTAAAAAACTATAAAATAAAAAAAAATTAATTAATTAGCTAACGCATCTCCCACATGAGTGGACCACCCACTTAAGTGGACCACCCCGAATTTCTATATAAAATCTAGATATTAAAACTTTAATAACTTTACTAATTTTAAAGCTATTAACATGTAATTTGAAAATTTAGGCTATTAATATAATAAGAAATCTAAATATATTTTTTATTATTTTACTAGTATTTTATTTATGGCTGTACTAAAAACCACGCTAAAATTTTAGCGCGATTTTTATTTTACTGGGAAAGAAAATAGTAGTAAAATTATAAAAAATATATTTAGATTTCTTATTATATTAATAGCTTAAATTTTCAAATTGCATGTTAATAGCTTTAAAATTGGTAAAGTTATTAAAGTTTTAATATCTAGATTTTATATGGAAATTCGGGGTGGTCCACTTAAATAGGTGGTCCACTCATGTGGGAGATGCGTTACTTTTAATTTTAATTTAATATTATTATTATTTATTATCTCTTTTAATATAAAATATTCTTTTATTATAAAATAAGCCTTTTTAGTATTAATATTTACGTTATTTAATATTATATATATTTTTATTTTATAATATGCGTAATCTTTTTTATAGCGTTAATAAATTTATTGTTTTTAACGTTAAAATAATCGATTACTACTTTAAAATCTTATTTGTCTGCTTTTAAAGCCTTGCTTATCTTAAAACTATAAGCGGTTTATTTGCTAATTGCTACGTTAAAAAAAACAAGCCTAACCGTTTTGTTTTAGCTAATGTTTTAGCTAAAAACTCGGTTTAATATATTTAATATTACTAAAATAAAATATATTAATAAGTTACTAGCTATTGCTTTATAAATATTTAAAATTTACTTAAAAATTATTATAACTTTATTTTATTTAACTAATTATATTTAATAAAATAATAAATATATTAAATAATTATTAAAATAAATATACTGCTAATATAAATAGCATATAACTTTTTAGCAATAAAATTATAACTAATATAAATAACTTATATTAAAGCATTAAAAAACTGCAGTAAAATAATAACTGCTTATATATTAGCTAAGCTATTATTATTTAGCTAATTATAAATAGCTAATTTATATTAAAGTTTAATTTTAAAAAATTATTATAATAAGCTTTCGCTTTTTTATTTAAATAAAGCAAAAAAATATTAAGCTTAAAAATAATATTTAGCTAGGCAATTAATTAGCAAAGTAATAAGCAAAGCAGATTATAAACTTTAGCTATTTGCTGCTTTTTAGTTTTATATTTAGCTGCTTAAGCAAAGCAAAACATAAAGCCGGCCTAGCTTTATATTAATTTGCCGGCTTAAATTTTATTTTAAAAATATTTAATTTATATACTTTTAAGCTATTTTAACGCTTTAATAATATTTAGCTTAAAACATTTTATAATATTTTCTAGCGTTTTATTTAAGTTATTAAGCAGCTAAATATAAATATTAGTAAATAATTCCTTAAACTATTAAAACTATATAGCTTTTTTTAATAGCTAAAAAAAATTATGCTAAATTATAGCCTTTTTAATATTATTTTTAGCATATTTTTTAACGCTATTTTTAAATAAATAAACGTTTTACTAATAAATATTTTTTTTTACTTAAATATAATCTTTTTATTTAAATAATAAGTTAGCATAAAAGTTTAAAAAGCTAATATAACTAAGCTTTTAATTAAACAATTATTATTTTAAAACATTTTATTATATAATATTAATAAACTTGTTAAAATTAGCTATAAGCTAATTAAAACTAGCTTTTTAAAATATATTTAATATTAAAATATTATCGCTTATTTTAATAAAGTTTATAAGCAAAAGCTTAAATAATAATGAAAATTATTTAATTAAGCTAATATTATAATTAACTATATTATTTTCTAGTCCAGCAAATTAAATAAAATTACTTAGCTTATTATTTAATATTAAAAAACTTATAAAAATATTATGCTTAAATATAAAAATAAATAAAATCTAGTCTTAATAAAATTTTTTACTAGTTTAAATTTAATAATTAATTAAATATAAAACCATTATATTAAAATAAAATAAAATAATATATAAAGCTTAATTAAACGTTTATTTATTTATACGCTATTTAAAAAAATATAATTAAATTTAAATAATAGATTTTGTTTAGCTTAAACAAGCTAAAAGTAAATAACTTAAAAATAAATAACTTAAATAGTTTTAAGCAACTTATTATAATTTAGCAAGCAAAATAAAAAAAACTTAAGTTTAAAAAATAAAAAAATTAAAAAAATCAATTATAAAATTATATAATTTTAAACACTTATTAACTATACTTTTTTTTAGCTTAAAAATTATTAAATAATTTATAAATTATAAAAAATAATTTATAAATTAAAATTTAAAAATAATATATTTTGTTTTACCTAGTAAAAATATAACTTATAACAAGTTATTAATAGTAGATTTATAATTTAATTAATTGTATTTTATTTATAAATTGTTTTATAATATTATTAAATATATATATAGCAAAATCGTAATAAAAATATAATAATTAAACTAAAATAAAAAAATATAGTTGCAGCTAGCTTTATAAATAATTTAATAAAACGCGCGGTTAGCAAAATAATAATATAATATATTATATAATTTTATAGCAGCTTAATTAAGCGTAATCGCTAGCTATTAAAGTAATAGCGTTATTATAGTTATAAAAATAAAGGTGTAAAAAAGCTTAGTCTATTTTATAACTAAAAAATAGCTGGCATAACTATGTTTATTTAATATATAGCTAAGTAAAGGTATAGCTAATGGCATAGCTATTACCTTGGCTATTTTTAGCTATTTTTTTTAATATAACAATAGCAAGGTTTTTACCTGCTATAGCTAATATAATCTTACTACTATTTATATTAAAAGTATTAGTATTTATAGTCTTTTTAATAGTACTACTACTTTTATTATTACTTAGCTAAGTATTTTATAAAAAAATAGCAAGGTTTTTGCTTGCCGTAGTTAATATAATATTATTATTATTTATATTAAAAATATTAGTATTTATAGTTTTTTTAATAATATTATTACTTTTATTATTACCTGGCTAAATATTTTATAAAAAAATAACAAGGTTTTTATTTATTATAGCTAATATAATATTGCTGCTATTTATATTAAAAGTATTAATATTTTTAGTTTTTTTAATAATATTATTATTTTTATTATTATTTAGTTAAGCATATAAGTTTTTAAAGCTTTATTTTTTTATTAAAGTATTTTAAAAAAAGTTAGGTTTTTTTTTTTTACTTTAAACTTTTTTTAAAAAAATACTTTTAATTATATTAACTTTAGCTTATTTATTAAAGTTATTATAAAATTTTTTGCTTTATTATTTATAAGTACTTGGCTTAAACTTAATTTATATAAAATATTTTTTATTATAAATTTTAAAGCATTTTTTAAAAAAAAACTATTAATAAGTTTTTAATAAGTAAATATTTTTAATTTATATTTATTTATTAAGCTTTTATGCTTATAATTTTTATAAACTATTATTGTTTTAGTTATAAAGTATATTTTAGCAAAATTAAGCTAAATAATTAATTAATAAATATTTAATAAATAAATATTGCTATTTTTTACGATTTTTTTGCTATTTTTATAACCAGGCATAAAATATTAAAACAGCTTATATAATATATTTTTATATAGCTTTTTTAGCTAATAAAAAATATATAATATTTTAATATTTTTATAGTTATTAAACTACTAGCTTATTTAACGCTAATATTTTATTAAAATTAATATAAGTTTTTATTAAATATATTTTTTTTTTAATATTATTTATTATATATGCTTAAATATATTTATTAGTTTAATTATTATTAATTAATTTATTGTGCTATTTTTAAGTAGCGCGGTTTTTTTATAAATAATTATTTATAAGTAAAACTATATAAAAGCTAGGTAAAAACTTTATATATTATGTTTTTTTTAACTTAGCTATTTTTTAACTATATATAAACTAGTTTTTATTAATTAGCTAGCTATAAAAAAGCAAAATAAAATAAAAAAGGTAAAATAAATAGATTTTTTTTTTAAAAGCTATTATATTTTTTAGTTTTAAAAAAAAGCTAGGAAAGTTTTTTTTTAGTCGCAAAAAACTTTTAATAAAGTTTTTTTAACTTTACTGCATGCTTTTTACTTTTTTTTTTTCTTTTTTTTTTTTTTTTTCTTAGCGCTTTTTATTTAAGCTGCTTTATTATATATAATAATTTTGCTAGTATTTACTAGCTATTTTATAATAAGTCTTGTAAATATAAGTTTTTTAATAGTTATATATAAGTTTTTATTATATAATAGCGCTTTATTTTTTAGCTTTTTAAATAAAGTTGCTTTTTTTTTTTTTAAAAGCTTATATTTAAATATTATATATTATAATGTCTTTTTATTTTTTGTGCACTTATAAAAAAAAATTAAAAAATCTAATATATTTTTTTTATATAAAAAAGCTTTAAAGCTAATTTTTTTAGTTTATATTTAAGTTATTATTACTGCTTTATATTTTAATAAGCTATAATATTTTTTAAAAATATTATTTTTGCTTAGCTTTTATTTAGCTAATATTAAATAGCTGCGCTTTATTTTAATATATTTTTATTAGTTTTTTTATTTTTTTTAAAAAGTTTTTTTTAGCTTATACTTTTTTAATTACCTTTTTTATTAATAGTTTACTTTTTTGCTTTAGTTTTTTTTTTTAAAATATTTTTTAACTTTTAAAAGCTTGTTTTTAGTTTATATTTTGCTTTTTTTTTTTCTAGCAGCATATAATAACGCTGCTATTTTATTTATAGTTTAGCTAATAATTTTTTTATATATTATATTATATATTTTATTTTTATTAGCTATAGCTTTGCTATTAAAATATAAATTAATTAGCAGGATTTTTATTTTAGTTTTTAAATATTTTATTAAAATAGCTTTAAAAGCTTTTATTATTTTTTTTAAGCATTAGTTTTAAGTTGCTTTAAAAGCGCCGGCTATTTTTTGCGCTTTATTTTTTTTAGTTAGCTTATATTAAATTATAGCGCTATAAGCTAAAATATTTTTAATTATAACTATATAAATTTATTTTGCTTTAATTATACTGCTATTTTAAATAAAGTTTTATAGCTTAGTTATTATATATAATTAAATATTTAGTTTTTTTTTAAGCTTAGCTAAATGTTTTTTTTATTTTATATTTTTATAAAACTAGACTTTTAAAAATCTTGCGCTATTTATTAAATAAACTATAATATTTAATAAGTAGATTATTTAAATAAAAGCTATTTTACTGCTAAAAAAATATATTAGCTTGCTTTTTTACAGTATAAATTTTATATTATACTTTATAGCCTAGCTTTTATAAATTTTTTATACTGCTTTTAATATTTTATAATTTTATTTTATTTTTAAATTAGTTATTAATAAATTAATATTATTAATAAAGCTAGCTATTATTAACTTTAAGTATGCTGCTAGGTTTTTATATAGTATTAAAATATATAAAAAAAAAAGCAAAAATAATAGTAAAAACTTTTATAGCACTTTTACTTTTAATATAATAAGCTATAACGCTGCTTTATTAAAATAAAATTATATTATTTTATTAAATATAAAAAAATAAATTTAAAAAATAACTTAAAAAAATAGCTTTTTTACTATAAAATATATACTAGCTTTTTTTTATTAATAATATTAAAAGCTTTTACAATATTAAATTATAATAATATAATAATATTTTTTTTATTAATAGCTATTTTAATAACTTTTGCTATTAGTTTAATTGTTATATTAATTAATTTATTTTTTTTATTGCTTATTTAACCGCTAAGCAAAAGGCTTTTATTTTTAGCTACTTTTATTATATAATAATAAAGCTTTTTTTTTAAAACCTTTTTAATTATATATATAAGCGCAATTAGTTTTTAGCTTTTTATAGTTTTTTTAATTTTTTTAAGCTTGCTTAGCTTAAAAATAATTATAATTTTAGCTTGTTAAAACCTTGCTAAATAATATTTTAATATAAAGCTAGCTATATATAATATAGCTAACTTTTTAGCTAAAGCTAGCCTATATGTTTTTAAAAAACTATTAAATAAAAAGTTTTTATTAAATATTTTTTAAAAAGCTAAAAATTAAATTAATAATATTATATTTTTTATTTTAGTTAATATATTTATTTTAAAGCGCTAATAGCTATTATATGCTAAGTTTTTAGCTAAAATATTAGTTAAGTTTATAAGTAGTGCTAAAAAAAAGTGTTTTGCTAGCAAAGCAGTTTTTTTTTTAAAAATATTAGCAACCGCAGGTTTTTTTTTTAATCTGCTTAATAGTAAAATAGCTGCAATCTTTAAAACTAGTTTATATACTAACTTAGCTTATTTAGCTAAGTTTTATAATAATTTTAAATTTTTAAACACTTTTGTTAAAGCTTTTTTTTAGCTTTATTTTTAAGCTTTAGTTATTTTTTTAGCAAAAGTTTACTTTTTTTTTTTAAGCTTTAGCTAAGCTGCAATAGTTTTTTTGCTTTTAAATTTTTTATATAATTTTTTAGCCTGCTTTTTTGCTGCTATAACTTTTAGCAACTATTAAATAAATACTTAATAGCTTTTTTTTTAGCGTTTTTTTAAATATTGCTTTATTTATTATTTTTATTAGCTGCTTAATTAATAAATTAAAAGCTATATTTAATTTACTAGTTGTTTATAAAATATTTATTTTAGTAATAATAGTTAACGCTTTTACTGCTGCTTTTTTTTTATTTATTTTTAGCTAGTTTTATTTTTTTATTTTGCAAATATATTTTTTTAAGCTTGGTTTTAATTTTACTATTATATAAATAACTTTATAATTAAATCCTAGCTATTTTAAGTTATTTTAATATATTATAGCTAATTTATTAAACGCTTATATTAAGTTTATTATTAAATTTTTTTAGCTTTAATAAATTTTAATTACTTTTTTAAAAAAAATATTTAATATTAAGTTTTATACTATTATAAATTTTAAAAACTTTTTTACGCTTTTATTTTAGCGATTTTTTAAATCTTATAATAAATAATATAAGTTAAAATCTTTTATTATTATATATTTTTTTATTAATTTATTTTTATTTTTAATAATTTAAAATAAGCTTTATTATTTTAATTTATTTTAATTAAGCAAATAAATTAATTATATAATTACTGCTAGGTTTTTTTTATTTATTATTATGCACGCTTAGTTTTTTTTAAAGTTTTGTTTTAAAGTTTTTATTATAATTTTTTTATTTATATATAATATAGTTTTTTTAGCCGACTATATTAAGCAATATTTATAAGTTTTTAAATAATAAATATTATTATATTTATTAACTAAAAATTTTTATATTATTAAATAGTTAAAACTATTATTTTATAATATTTTTACTATATTATTTTTTAATTTTATAATATTTTAAAATATAATATTATAAATTATTATATAAATAAAAAGGTATTTTTATTTATGCTATTAATTTATTTTTTTTTACTAAAAATCTTATATTATTAAGCTTTATAAAAGCTAAAACTAAAAGCGCTAATATTTTATTATTTAAAGTTATTTTATTAATAGCTGCCGATTTTTTTATATTTTAAAAGCTTTTAAGTCGTAATATATATACAGCTTTTGCTTTTTTTTTTTATTTTACTTTTTTTTTATATAGCTTATTTTATACTATATAGTTATTATTATAATTTATATATTTTTTTTTAGCTTTTGTTTTTTTTATAAAATATTTTTTTTTATTTTTTTAATGCTTAAAAATAATATAATACTTATATTTAATATTTTTAAAGCAAAATTTTATAATATACTTAAATTTATAATAGTTATAATACTATATAATTTTTAGTTTTTTTATAAAAAGTTTATAATTAAATAGCTATACTTTTTATATTAAACTATTATTATAAATAGCCTTAGCTGCTGCAAAGCTATTTAAATATATTATAATAAAAATAAATTTTATTTTTATATTTTTTAATATTATTTTTTTATATTATATAATTTTTAAGTGCTTATTATATAGCAGTTATAATAATATTTTATTAAAATATATTTTTTAAATTTGCTTTATAAGTATTTTTTTCACTATTACTACAACTTTTTTATTTTATATTTTTACGTTTTTTTTAAACGCTTTAATAATTTATTTTTTATTACTAGTTTTTTTAAGCACTATATTTTTAAATATAACTATTATATTATCGCTTTATAGCTTTTTAGCTATTATTATATTATTTTTAATTAAGGTTATATTTATAGCTTTAATAATATTTACTAGCGTTTTTTTTTTAGATTATTTAATTAGTTATTTATTTTAACTAGAATTTTTTTATTATTTTTTGCAGATTTAACTTTATTAATATAACCTAGCTAAATAGCCGCTATTACTTACGCCTAGCTTTTAATTAAGTTTATTATTATTAAAATAAACGCTTATTTAAAAGCTTTTTATAAAACTTTATTTAAGTTATAACATATAAATAGTTAATTTTTTTTATTGCTTTTTATTACTTTAGCTATTTATTTTCCGTTAGTTATTTTTATAGTAATTACCGCGCGTTTTTTTTAATTTATTTTGCGTAAATATTTTAAATTATATATAGTAGCTGCGTTTTTTTTGCGTTTTTTTAAAAAAAAAATCTTTTTTTTACTTTATTATTTAGTGCTAGCTATAATATAAGTTTTAATATTTTATCTACAGCATTTTTTAAACCTGCAAGTTTTTTAGCGGTGCGTTTTTTATAAAAATGCTGCTAAGTCGTAATTATATCGCCGGTAGGTTTTAATTGCGCGTTTGTTGCGTTTTTAATAAATAAGTTGTCTATTATTATTAATAAGATTTTTGCGTCGCCTGCTATTTATAATATAAATGCGACTTTTTTACTAGGTATAGTTTTTTTTTCCGAATTTAATAAATATAATTATTTAAAGCTATTTTATAAACTTATAAAATTATAAATAGATTTATTAAAAGCTTTACTGTTTTTTTTCGAATTAATTATATATTATTTAATATATTTTTATAAAAAATATTATTATAATATTATTTTTTATACTATGCTAATATTTATATGCTAAAAGTTATATATAATATTATAATAAAAGTATATTTTATAATAATATATTAAATATAAGCTTATAAATATTTAAATATTAGCTTATTATTTTATAATTATAAAATAAGTTTATTATAAGTATACGCTTATACTTATAAGCTATATAATTTTTTATAAAAAGCTTGTTTATTTAAAAACTTTTTAGCTTTAATAATATTATTTTTATATATGCTTAAAATTATTTTATGCTTATATTATAAGTGTATAAAATATTTACAAGCTAATAAACTTTTAACTATTATTTACTAGCGCTTTTTTATTTTTATAAATAATTAATTTTATTTTACGCGCGCTTATAATTAATTATACGCGTTATATTATATAATAAACAGCTTATTAACTAAAATAAATTAAATTATATAACTAATTTATAATAGTTGCTTTAGCTGCTTATATAATTAATAAGTATATATTTAATAAGCTTATATTTTATAGCTAATATAAGCGTTAAGTTTTTTACTATTGCTATTATTATTATTATTATTATTATTAAATAATAAAAATATTTTTGCGCGCTTTTTAAACTAAAGCTAGCTTTAGCTAATTATAGTTGCACTTTTTACTTATTTTTTTTAAGCTTTTTATAAATAAGCTTTTAATAAGCAAAAAATTAATAGCTAATAATAATTTAGCTATTACTTTTATAACTTTTACGCGTAAAGCTTGCGCTATTATTACTATTATTATTTTTAATATAGCTAGTTTTTTGCTAAGCACTTTTAGTATTTTTATTATTATTTTTAGGCAAATAATTATTATTTTGCTAGTTTTACCGCCGGTTTTACTTTTTGCTACAGCGTAAACTGCTACTATTACGCTTTTTATTGCTTTTTTACCTGTTTATTATAGCGCTTGGCCGGCTTTTTTAAAAATTTTTAAAAAAATGCTTTATTTTTAATATATAAAAAGCGCTTTTTAAAGCCGCTTTTTAAAAGTCTATAAAAAAATTATAAATAATAGCTTGCGCTACTTACGTTATACTTTTAAATATATTTATTATTTTATATAAGTTTTATTATTTTTTATTAAGCTTATTAATAAGCTAATTTAAAAATAGCTTAGCAAATGTTTATAAAATAGCTTATACTTTATAAGCTGCTTTTAAAAGCGATAACGTTTTTATATTATAAGTGGCTAATCTTTAGCGCACTATTAAAATATTTTTTTAGCTTGCTAAAAAGCTTAAAAAAAAAAAAAAAAAAATAAGCTTAAGCTATTTTAATAATAAAATTATAAGCCTTTTAAAATAATAAAAATTATATTATTTTTATATTAATCTTTTTAAGTATACTTTATAAGCTTATATTTATAATTTATTTATTTAGTTAACCTAGCTATTTAATTAATTTTTTATTAATAATTAAATTTTTAAGCTTTTTTATAATAAATATTTAGCTTAGCTAAATAAATAGTTTTTAAATAAGCTTTATTAAATTTAGCTAATTTAAAAATATTTTTTATTTTTAAGCTAGCAAAGCTTTAATTAAACTATTTATAATTATATTATTAATAAATATATAAATTATTTATATAGTTTTTTTTTTTACTTTTTAATATAATTAATAATTATATATATTAATATAATAAAGCTTAATATATAATATAGCTGGCTTTTTAATAATTAAATTAATAATTTATTAATTATTATATTAGATTTATATATATTAATAATATAGCTTTATTTTAAACTTATTAATAAGCTTATTAATATATATTATTTTTTTAGCAGCTTATATTAAAATAAAAAGCTTAGTTATAAGCTTTTTAATTTTTATTAAAATATTTACGTAAATAATAAAAATATTATTTTATAGCTTAGCGATTTTTTTAATATATAAAACTTAAAATAGTTATATTAGTTTTTTTTTTTAATTATAAATTATTTTTATTTTTAAAAACTATTATAAATTGTTTTTTTTAATTAAGTTATAATAGGCTTTTAATTTAGCGATTGCTTTATTAGCTATTAATTAACTTGCTTTTTTATATATAATAACTATATTATTAATATATATAAAAAAAAGCATGCTATTATATAAAAAACAATAAAGTTTATAAAATATTAATCGAAAGCTTATTTTTTTTAATAATTTAATAATTTTTTTTTATTATAATAAAAAAGATTTTTATAACTTATATAAAGCTTATAGTAGTTTTATAATAATATTTAGCTTTTAATAGCTTAAAAGTATATATATATAAACTTTTTTATTTAATTTAGCGTTAATAAAAGCGTTTATAACATTATATTGCTTAAATTTTAAATTAAATTTAATAGCTATAGCTATTAACGTTTTAAAAAATCTTTTTGCTAAAATATTAACATAAATATTTTTTTTTTATTATTTAACTATTAGTTTTTTTAAACTATTAAGCAAGCTTTATATTTTTTATAATAGCTATATTTATTAAATTTATACATATATATATTTATATATAGTTTAAAGTTAACTTATTAATAATTAACGCATTTTTTACATGAGTGGACCACCCACTTAAGTGGACCACCTTAAATTTCCATATAAAATCTATATATTAAAACTTTAATAACTTTACCAATTTTATAGCTATTAATATGCAATTTGAAAATTTAAGCTATTAATATAATAGGGAATCTAAATATATTTTTTATAATTTTACTACTATTTTCTTTCCTAGTAAAATAAAAATCGCGCTAAAATTTTAGCGTGGTTTTTAGTACAGCTATAAATAAAATACTAGTAAAATTATAAAAAATATATTTAAATTCTTTATTAAGTTAATAGCTTAAATTTTTAAATTACATGTTAATAGCTATAACATTGGTAAAGTTATTAAAGTTTTAATATATAGATTTTATATAAAAATTTAAGGTAGTCCACTTAAGTGGGTGGTTCACTCATGTAAAAAATGCGTTAAGCTTTTTAATATTTTTTTTTAAGTGCGCATTTTTTTATAACTTTATAAATAAGCTTGCTTTATTTTTTAAAAATAATTTTTTAATAAATATATATTTAGCTTTTTATATTACTTTAAAAATAATAAAAAGTCTTTTTTATAAATTTTTTTTTTTTAGCTAAAGAGATTTTTTAAATAAACTTTTAAATAATTATTAATTAGCTTAAAGGCTTTTTTTTTTATATTTATATTTTTATTAATATTTAATATTTATAATAATATATATTAGCAAGTTTAATTAAAGGCTTTTTTTTTTTATAATATTTTGCTTTATTATAGTTTTTATTTAATATAAAGCTTTTTATAACATTTACTAGCTATAATAAATTATTTAATATATAATAAGCTTTTTTAAAAGCTTTTTTTTTTTTAATAATAAAGCTTTTAATAATTTTTAATACTTATAATTAATTACTATAATATTTAAAAAAGCTTTTTATTATTTTATTTATTTTTATTTTAATAATTAACTTTTTATTTATTACTTTAAAGTTTTATAATCTAGCTATATTAAAATAAATAGCCTAGCTACTAATAATAAGCTTAAATAAATTTAAGTTAATAAAAGCTTTTTTTGTTTAACTAATTAAATTAAGCGTTAGCTATAAGCTTAACTTTTTAAATTAAATTATTATTAAAGCTAATAATATAGCTTTAAATAATTTTAGTAATATTAATAAGCTTAACTTAAATTTAAAGTTTATAAATAAATAATTTTTTTTTTTTTTTTTTTAGCAGATTTTTTATAAGCTTGTTTTTGCTTAACTTTTTAGCTTTTATATTTTTTAGTTTTTTTTACTTGTTTTTATTAACTATAATAATAAGCTTATTATTTTTTTATTTATTTATAATGTTTTTTTTTATTTGCAAAATATTTTAATAGCTAATATTATTAAATATTTTTTTAAAAGCTTTTTAGCTTATTTTAAAAAAATTGTTATAAAATTTATTTTTATTTTCGCTAAAAAATTTATTTTTATTAAATATTATATTCTTAGTAATAATTATTTTATTTTTTTAAAAAAGCTAAATTTAATAAGTATTAATAAATTAATAGCTTATTAAATATTTTATTTAAGCTTTAAAGTTAAGCTTTTAGCGCTTTTTTTTTTTAATTTAGTTTTAATAGTTATTATAAACATTATATACTTATATATTTTTAAATAAAAAATATTAAATATTTGCTTATACTTTATTATATTTTATAAATTATTAAAATAAAAATAAAATTTTTTATAAAAAGCTTGCTAATAATTAACTTTTTTAAATATTTAATTATATAAATATATTATTATTTATATTATTTTTAGCTATAAAAAAATAAAAAGCTTATATTTATTATATATTAAGCTTGCTTAATATTTA